>PISX010007566.1:0-88202 GCA_004024625.1 Mellivora capensis | reverse complement strand
ACTGGAAGAGATTATGCTGAGTGAAATAAGTCAAGCAGAGAGAGTCAATTATCATATGGTTTCACTTATTTGCGGAGCATAACAAATAACACGGAGGACATGGGGAGATGGAGAGGAGAAGGGAGTTGAGGGAAATTGGAGGGGGAGATGACCATGAGACACTATGGCCTCTGAAAAACAACCTGAGGGTTTTGAAGGGGCGGGGGGTGGGAGGTTGGGGGATCCAGGTGGTGGGTATTATGGAGGGCTCGCATTGCATGGAGCACTGGGTTTGGTGCAAAAACTATGAATTCTGTTATGCTGAAAAGAAATTAAAAAAAAGAAAAAAATAAATGCTTATAATTATTATATCTTCTTGCTGTATTGACCCTTTTATTAATATATAATATACTTTTTTTTCCCCTATAACTTTTTTTTCACTTAAAGTCTATTTTGTCTACTATTAGGATAGCTATCTCTACCTTCTTTTTATAACTATTTTCGTGAAGTATCTTTTCCATCATTTTACTTTTCAATCTATGTGTGTCTTTGGGTCTCAAGTGAGTCTTTTGTATACAGCATACAGTTGGACCATGTGTTTGTTCATTATTTTTTAAAAAATTTATTTATTTGTTTTTGAGATGAAGAGAGTGCAGGTGGCAAGGGGAGACAGAGGGAGAGAATCCTCAAGCAGATTCCCTGCTGAACACAGAGCCTTATGTGAGGCTTGACACAGGACTTGATCTCATGAGATCATGATGTAAGACAAAAGCAAGAGTCAGAGGCTTAACCAATTGAGCCACCCAGGCACCCCTGTTTGGGTTTTTGTTTGTTTGTTTGTTTATTCTGTTTTTTAAAGATTTTATTTATTTATTTGTCAGAAAGAGATACTGAGAGCACAAGCAGGGGGAGTGGCAGGCAGAGGGAGAAGCAAGCTCCTTGCTGAGCAAGGATACTAGGTGGGACTGGATCCTGGGACCCTGGAATCATGACCTGAGCCAAAGGGAGATGCTTAACTGACCGAGCCACCCAGGTGTCTCTGTTTGTTTGTTTTTTAATTTAAGAATAGTTGAAATACGGGATGCCTGGGTGGCTCAGTTGGTTAGGCGGCTGCCTTCAGCTCAGGTCATGATCCCAGTGTCCTGGGATCGAGTCCCACATTGGGCTCCTTGCTCGGCAGGAAACCTGCTTCTCCCTCTGCCTCTGCCTGCCACTCTGTCTGCCTGTGCTCTCTCTCTCTCTCTCTCTGACAAATAAATAAATAGAATCTTAAAAAAAAAAGAATAGTTGAAATACAATGTTACATTAGTTTCGGATATACGACTTAGTGATTTGACAAGTTTATACATTATGCTATGTTTACCACAAGTACAGCTACCATCTGCCCCATTACATTACTATTACAATATCATTGACTGTATTCTTTATGCTCTGCATTTTATTCCCATGACTCACTCATTCCATAACTGGAAGCCTGTATCTCCTTTTCCCTTTACCCATTTAGTCCAATTTTCTACTCCCCTTCCTTTTAGCAACCATCAGTTTGTTCTGTGTATTTATAGTTCCAGTACTGTTTTTTGTGTACTTTTAAATTTTTTTATTTTTTTAGATTTCATATATGAGTTGACTATGTGTTTTTAAGCCATCTGTCAATTTTTGTATTTTGGTTGATGAGCTTAATCTATTTATATTTAAAGTAATTACTGATAAGGAGGGATTTAATTCTGTCATTTTGCTATTTGTTTTCTATACACCTAATAGTTTTTTTGTCTCTCATTTCCTACATTACTGTTTCTTTCATGTTGATTTTTTTATAGTGAAATGTTTCAGTTCCTTTCTCATTTCCTTTTTTTGTATCTTCTATAGTTATTTGCTTTGTGGTTACTTCCTTTAGTTCTTTGTGGGGATTACATTTAAAGTCTCAAAGTTATAACACTATAATTTGCATTTATACCAGGTTAACTTCAATAACATACAAAAACTCTGTTCCTTTACAGTTCTGTTCCTACTCTTTTTTTTATTGTTGATGTCCCCAAAATTACATCTTTGTATGTTGTGTACCCACCAAACAAACTAATAATTTTTTTAAGCTGCATATATCTCTTAAATTACATAGAAAACAAAATTGGAGTTACAAACCAAAATTATAGTAATACCAGCTTTTAGACTAATTTTTGTTTTTTTTAATGTATTAGTCTCTTAAATCCTACAGAAAACAGAAAACTCCAGTTTTAAACTAATGTTACAATAACACTAATTTTTATAATTGCTCATTGTTTACCTTTGCTGGGACCTATTTCTCCATATGGCTTTGAGTTACCATCAAATGTCCTTTAATTTTACCCTGCAGGACTGCCTTGAGCATTTTTTGTGAGGCAGGTCTAATGGTAATGAACCCCCTACTTTTGTATCTAGGGTGTTTTGATTTCTCCTTCACTTTTGAAGGAGAGTTTCACTGGATATAGGATTCTTGGTTGACAGCTTTTTTATTCCTCTTATCACTTTGATTTATTGGCCCACTGACTTCTGGCCTCCAAAGGTTCTAATGAGAAAACTGCTAAAAATATTACTGAGAAGCCCTTGTATGTGATGATTTGTTTCTTTCTTCCTTCTTATTCTTTAAGATTTTATTTATTTGATAGAGACACAGTGAGAGAGGGAACACAAGCCGGGGGAGTGGGAGAGGGAGAAGCAGGCTTTCTGCTGAGCAGGGAGTCCAGTGCAAGGCTTGATCCCAGGACCCTGAGATCATGACCTGAGCTGAAGCCAGACGCTTAACAACTGAGCCACCCGGGTGCTCCACTTTCTTCTTCTTCTTTTTTTTTTCTTTTAAAGATTTTATTTATTTATTTGACAGAGAGAGAAATCACAAGTAGACAGAGAGGCAGGCAGAGAGAGAGGGGGAAACAGGCTCCCCGCTCAGCAGAGAGCCCAATGCAGGGCTCGATCCCAGGACCCTGAGACCATGACCGGAGCTGAAGGCAAAAGCGTAACCCACTGAGCCACCCAGGTGCCCCATCTTCCTTCTTTTAAGATTTACTTTTAGTCATTCAAAAGTCTGATTATAATGTGTCTCTTTATGAATCTCTTTGAGTTCATGTAACTTGGAGTTTGTTGAGCCTCTTGCATGTTTATGTTCATACTTTTATCACATTTGGGAAGTTTTTAGCCATTATTTCTTCCAATATTCTCCCTGCCCATTTCTCTGTTTCTTCTCTTCTGGAATTCTCACAATGCATATGTTAGTGTTTGGTGCTGCCTTACAGTCCCTTAGTCCATGTTCACTTCAACCTTTTTTCTCTCTGTTCCTCAGACTCAGTGATTTCGATTGTCCCATCTCCAAGTTCATTAATTCTTTCTTCTGCCTGCTCACATATGCCCTTGAGTCCCTCTAGTAAATTAAAAAAAATTTCAGTTATTATGTTTTTCATTTCTGGAATTTTTTAGTTTTCTTTTAGATTTTTCTCTTTATTGATATTTCCATTTTGTTATGCATTGATTTTTTTAAACTTTCTCCACATTTTCCTTTAGTTTTTTTTTTTTTAAGACAGTTTTTTAAAAGTCTTTTCCTAGTATATCTTCCATGAGGTCTTTTTTAGGGATAGTTTCTATTTTTTTCCATTAAATGGTCATATTTTCCTGTTTCTTTGTATGTCTTGTGATTTGTGATTGTTGATGTTGTTGAAAGCTGGTCTTTTGAATCTAATAATGTGGTAACTCTGAACGTAAGATACTCCCCTTCCAGAATTTGTTGGGCTTTGTTGTTGTTATTGTTTTTGTTTTTCTTTTTTTTTTTAAAGATTTTATTTATTTATTTGACAGACAGAGATCACAAGCAGGCAGAGAAGCAGGCAGAGAGAGAGGAGGAAGCAGGCTCCCTGCTCAGCAGAGAGCCTGATATGGGGCTCGATCCCAGGACCCTGGGATCATGACCCGAGCTGAAGGCAGAGGCTTTAACCCACTGAGCCACCCAGGTGCCCCTGTTTTTGTTTTTCTGATTGATGTAGGCTTTCTCTGTACTGAGGATCAACCTGTGGTATAAATTTAAGGTCTTTCCTGAGCCTTTCCCTGGACATGTGTGGTCATTTTCTCATCTGAGTATATGGAGTTGCTTTTGAATATCCTAGTTTTTAATGTTTGTCTCCCAAAGGTGAAAACTAAGAGAAAAATGTGGGAGAAGAAGACATTAGCCCTCTGAATGTCCTGAAAGTCACTTCCACAGGAGGCAGAGGGGTTTACAACGATGAGGTCCTTAAAAAACAATGGGTGCCCAGTTCTTTGCCTATACTTCTGTGATTTGAACCAGCAATCAGTGATCAGAGCACTGATTCCTAATAGTTGGAGGACAGGGTCCTTTTTTTCTACCCTGGATCCTACCAGCTGTGTACAAACTGTTCCAAGAACACTGTGCACTGCTGCCTTCCACATGGCTGTGGGTGGGGACAGGTAGGTGCTGCTGTACAAAGAACTAAAATTGATAATCAACAGCTACTTATGATCCAAGCATTTCCCTGGAGATTTAAGCCTTCAATAGATTCCAGAGTTCCAAACAGTTATATGAGACAGATTCTGCCAGTACAATTGTTGTCTAGGTGACAGATGGTGTAGGTGGTGTCTAGAGAGATGCGTCCTACTCTGCTATCCTCCTATCCATTAGCTTTAAACATGTTAAATTGAGACACAGGCCAAGGCATAGGACAACATGTTCCAGTTTAAGAAGCCAATGATTTGGGGTCAAATTTCACAATAATGGGGTGTGTGGGTGGCTCAGTCAGTTAAGTGTCTACCTTCAGCTTGTGTCATCATCCCAGGGTCCTGGTATTGAGCTCTGCTTCGGAATACCTGTTTAGCGGTGACCTGCTTCTCCCTCTCCTTCTGCTGCTCCCACTGCTTGTATTCTCTCACTATCTCTGTCAAATAAATAAAAAATTATTTAAAAAAAAAGAAGAATTTCACAATAACATTATATGTTTGATCATCATGGTGACAATTTTTTTGAGAGAGAGAGTGGGGGAGGGGCAGAGGGAGAGAATCTCAAGCAGACTCCATGGTGAGTGTGGAGCTGGTTGTGAGGCTTCATTTAATGACACTGAGATCATGACCTGAGCTAAAATCAAGAGTTGGACACTTAACTGATGGAGCTACCCAGGTACCCCCATGGTGGCAATTTTTTTTTAAATTTTTTTTGTTTTTTATAAACATATAAAGTATTTTTATCCCCAGGTGTACATGTCTGTGAATCGCCAGGTTTACACACTTCACAGCACTAACCATAGCACATACCCTCTCCAATGTCCATTAACCCACCCCCCTTTCCCAACCTCCCTCCCCCCAGCAACCCTCAGTTTGTTTTGTGAGATTAAGAGTCACTTATGGTTTGTCTGGTGGCAATTTTTTAAGTATGAAAACTTATTTTTTAAACCTAAGTGCTAACTTCACAACATTTGACTTATTCTGAAATGTATCTTTAGCACCTGGAAAAGTCTGAATTCATGTTCAATGGACATTTGTTGAAGGAGATAATGTATGCTTCTGTTCTGCTAATTCTTTCTGGAGTCATGCTGACCAGTAGAGATGCAAATTTAAGACTACCTGCATCACAGGTGGAAACAGTGACAGAAAAATATCTCCCTGAGTCCTCATCCTTGCAGAGCCAGATTACTCAGTCAGTCATTAAGGAATTTGGTACAAAACATTGTTAAATTTAGTGAGGAAAAAGTTCTAATTTTCTCATATTCTTTGTCACCTACTGTCTGACATGTTTTTATCCACTCAGTTGTTCTTCTCTGGATTTCAAATAAGATTTCTAATAATAAACATGAACCAATTCCATCATCAGGCTGTTCATGTTCTTTACATTTCTGTCCTTTATAATTATATGCTAGTCTTTGAATATGAAGATAATACCTCTGATGCAGCATTAATAATGCATATGCCTTGAATTGTGTTTTTCTAGAAGAATATATTTGTATTGATCTTATCACTGCACTTTCTTGTCCAGTCTTCATGTGACCAAAAGCATCATCTTAAAGACTGTCATGTGAGTGTGACATGTAACTTACACCAAAAATACAACTGGTCAACCAAGCTGTGGAAATTCAGCAAAGGCCCATGCTTGGCCTCTTTAGCAATAGGAACCAGCAAAAGACAGTGGTCACCACTCATTAATTTAAATAGATACTGAAATTTATCTTTGGAAAAATCCAAAGCACAAAAATAAATACTATATAATACCATAAATTACTACTATGGATAGTTAGATGACAAAAAATAAAATTGATGAGACTGGGAGCTCTGCAATTGTCGGATTTTCAGGAAGGGTTAATAGTATGTTCTGGCTCTAAGAGAATACAAGAAAAGAGTATTGTGGTGATACAAGAATTTAAAATACTATAGGGCATGTTCTGAAGAAAACAGATCAGCCTCAAAGTGTTGGAACGAAGGGAGATAATTCTAAGAGAATTGGAGGTTCCAGTCCTGAGATCCAAATTTAAGATTAACTCAATATTCTCATATATATTTCAAGTATGGTAAATTTAATTTTATTAGTAAAATAGTGCATGCTTGCTATTACTATTAAAACACACTTAAAAAAATGTATAATCCAGAATATAAAGTCTCTTAAAGTAAGGTGACTATGGATTCTGATTCCTCTAGACAGTACTGTATCATGCTGATGATTCAGATGTAATTCACAGAAGTGTCCTGGTGTGTGTGTGTGTGTGTGTGCATACACATATGCATATGGCTTTTGTTTTTATTTATTGTTTGTTTGTTTTGCAAAAGTAGAATGATTGTATACATGTTGTTCTGAGACTCTTTTTCACTGAATATATACCTTAGCATCTTTTGGGGGGGTTCTTTGTTATTCAAAATAACTTTTTAAAAAACCTACTATATACTGTTCATTAATTATATTTAATCCTCTATTAAAACCATCTGCATTACTTTGAATTTTGCATGAGTACAAATAACTTTACCATACATTTTTTACCCATAACTTCATGCACGTTTTAGTGTTCCTGTAGGGTAAATTTTGGAAGTGATAATATTAGATCCAAGAATATGAACATTAAAATTATAATCACTGGGACACCTGGGTGGCTCAGTCAGTTAAGCCGCTGACTTCAGCTCAGGTCATGATCCCAGCGTCCTGGGATCGAGTCCCTCATCGGGCTCCTTGTCCAGCAGGGAGCCAGCTTCTCTCTCTGCTTCTGCCTGCCACTCTGCCTGTTTGTGCTCTCTCTATGACAAATAAGTAAAAAAATCTTAAAAAGAATTATAATCACTATTCCAAAGTTTAGGTACATTTTTGAATCTTCAATTTAGTAACTCATAAAACTTCAAACTTTTTCCATTAATAATATTTCCATTTTAAACTAAAAGTTTTAGTTCTTTAAATTAAGTACAAAATGTAGCATATTTTGTTTTGTCATTTATCTTCTGCACCATACTTTTTTATATATATATATGTATATATGTATATACATGTACCATATATGTATTCTGTACCATATTATTTATATTTATACATACAAACATATGCATACATACAAACATATATACACACACACACACACACACACACTTACATTTATATGTATATAAAACCACTCTCTGAGACTGGAGTTATTGACCAAAGAAGTACAACATAGAGGTACTGGTTGCCCACACTAAAGCTTGAGACCCTCTGGAAGTCTAGAGACTTCTTCTGGTCCACCTTAAAGCAGTCTCACTTATCATTTGGTAAAATATATCAAACCACCTTATCAAATAGTATAAGTTAGCTGAGTTTCCTTTTATATAAAATAACCTATCACACTAAATTGTTTATGTAACTATAACAGTAATTTATCCTTAGCTTTTAGGAGTCTATGAAGTAACATTACAGACAATAAATGGTCTCACATGTTGAATTAGGGCGACTGGAAAGTAAAATATCCTGGAATTAGTAGGCCCTATGGATGCATTGTTGGGTATGAGAAAGTGTCAATCCTGACCCAGAGATATCCTCTCTTGGTTGTCTTCCTGTTATCCTGGTGCTGAAGATTGTGCCAATCCATGGAGCCTTGTGACAAAAGGCATACATATGCAAACCCCTTCTTTTTCTTCTTTCCTTGAAGTCTTGCTCATTTGCTTCCTTCCTTTCTTCTTTGTCTATTTTACCTTTATACATTCCTATTTCCTACTCAAATACAACCCCCAACTCTTTCCCACACTATCCATATGCACCAACAAAATAGCAAGTATAGGTCTTTTTTTTTTTTTTTTAGATTTTTTTATTTGTCAGAGAGAGAGCACAGGCAGACAGAGTGGCAGGCAGAGGCAGAGGGAGAAGCAGGCTCCCCGCTGAGCAAGGAGCCCGATGTGGGACTCAATCCCAGAACGCCGGGATCATGACCTGAGCCGAAGGCAGCTGCTTAACCAACTGAGCCACCCAGGCGTCCCAAGTATAGGTCTTAAAGAAGACACAGATGACTAAGAGGGAGCACTTGCCCTTAAAAAGGCCACAGTTGAGTCAGGGAGACAGACATATAAGCAAAGAATTAGCCAGCCTGATGAGTACCATAATTATGTATCCAATATAATTACCATGATAAAGAAAACAGCAATTTATTTTCCTAGGAGGACAGGACAGCTCTACAGAGGAGTTGGTACTTGTGACATGTCTGGAAGGTCATTCCTTTTGGAATGTGGGAAAGAGTAATTTGGGCACATGGACAGATAGGCCCTGGGCTCTGACTACATCAAACACAGGCTACAGGATGGATGACAAGTGATATAATTTCTGCCTTCATTCTTTAACCTGAATAACAGAGAAGGTAGTAATCAAGTTGTAATACAGTGGTTTTTACTTGTATTTGTGTATGTCACTGTTAGCAGAGGGGAAAAAAATAGCCCCTGAAACAAAGCATTTAGCTTTTATTAGTTTCCTTCCTTAGGGTCAATAATCTCAGAATTTTTATTTCCTCTTTTTAGGTGAAGCATAGTATTTAAATATATGAAACAAAGTTACTCCTTTATTTTTGAGATTTGTAACTATTTCTTCAGTAATTGGATAAAATACCTTGATGCCCCATTTTATAAACACTACTCTTCACTCAGCCTTAAACCTCAAAGGTCAATTCACGGCCAATAGGTAAGTATTGTTCATGCTGGCTAAGAAGGAACAAGCATGATAAGGCTCATACTGGGTAGATGTGTAACTACAAACATAATTACAGTTATCTAATCAAAACCAACAGACTATTTGCTGTTTGAAATGAATCCACTAAGGCATATCAGGAATATATGGGTGTGCATGTGTTTCCCTCTAAGTAATTGAGGGAATTGTTTCTCAAAGTTTGGATATTTCACAGAAACTTAGATATTATTTTCATTATTTATTATGTTTTATAAAATTTGTTGTTTAACCATCTTGTCTTCAAGTTTGAAGTAACCTGGTTATATTAATCTCGATAGGTTATGCTATGCAATGTACAAATACTGAAATCTTAGCTTTAAAGCTCCAAGATTTATTTATAGATCATACTACAAGACCATTGCATTTCTTGAGGGTTTTGTTCTATATTATCCTTATTCCAGGGGTCAGGGTGATGGAAGTTCTACCATCTGGAGCATCTCCAATTGTGGCAGTAGGGGAAGAAATTTCTAGAACATCTTAACTGACAATTAAATGTGCTGGCCAGAAATGGCACACATTATATCCAGCATAATACATGGTCTAGAATAAGTCACATAGTCATGCCTAATTTCAAAGGGAAGGAGAAGGAGGTTTTACAAATGCCTGAAAGGAAGTATGCCACACATATCCTTGGAGGCATGCCTACTGACCTCCATCAGGGCCTTATCTGGGTAGGTGGAGTGTAGGGTTTCCCAGGAAAGAAAATGGCACAGTTGGAGCTGGCAAGGTGCAAGCAGGTATCTGGGGAGAGTGCTTGGGAGAGTGCTTGTAAGTTCACATGAAGGGGCAGGCACAGGATGGGCTGGGGTATGTTGGGCATCAGGGAAAGCTCAGAATAGCAGAATCAGGCCCAAGGACCTGACCACAACTCTCAGTGGAAGGATGATTTCCAGGGATCATAAAAATTCTACTGAAGAAAAACAAAATAAGATTGAAAACAGAGAGAGAAGCAAACTATAAGAGACTCTTAACTATGGGAAACAAACTGAGGGTGTTGTAGGGATGGTAGGTGGGGGGAATGGGATAATTGTGTGATGGACATTAAGGAGGGTACTTTCTGTAATGAGCATTGGGTGGTAGATGTAACTGATGAATCCCTAAATTCTATCTCTGAAACTAATAATACAGTATATATTAATTAAATTTAATTTAAATAAAAAATTAAAAAAAAAAAAAACTTCTACTGGGCCAACAGAGACTCCTGGGAGGAGAAACACCTGGGTTGCACAGGTAATATAGACCCCTCAACCCAGACTTCTCTGTAAGGAGACTGGCTCACACCACCTATCATACAAACTCCATATTTGTGGATAACTCTCCCTCCCACTACTTGACCCAGATACCTGGCCAGGTATGGTGGAACCAGCAGGTTGTATAGGACAGGGACTGCCCAAGACCATGAAGGAAGTGACCTGAACCTGTGCAAACTGCAAATCCATAGCCTTCTAGGTCCTTGAGGGCCCCAGTTGGCAAGGGTTTCAAGATGGAAACCCAGGACCCCAATCCCATGACTGCCAATGTCCAAGGCCATAGCAACTTTCAGGGCCAGTTTTTCCTCCTGGCAGCTGTGAGTTGTCTAAAATTTGTCCTGGGAACCATTGCTGCCTCTTCCTGGAGGCTTTCCATGCAATAGCAGCCCTGGGACATCGCTCTCTTTCTAAGTGTAAAGCCAACAGGATTTCCTCATACATTGGGCCTCTAGAAGTAAGAGAAACAGAGCCATAGAGGATGATGATGAGGTTTTTAGATTGAACAAGTAGAAGTGGGATAGGATTAGGATGAGGTGAATGAAGGGCTGAGGGTACCATATTTAAGGAGGCACTCATACTTAGGGTCCTGTGAAAGCAGGGTTGGCACTTGCATGATTCCCTAAATGTCTTAAATTTTGTGTCTAAGCAATTCATCTGCTTCACCCTAGTCCCAGTACTGACTATAGGCATAAACTGAGTGGGGGTAGGCTGTGAAGAAGCAGGTTTGGTGAGGGTGGGGTGAATATCTGAAGTCTGGTTCTAGGTATGTTAAGTTTGAGAAAGCGATGGAATATCCAAGAGAAGAAAACAACAGATGGGTCACTGATTCTGTATTTCTGGGAAGAGGTCTAGAGTAAAGGTCTAGGTCTAAAGTTATACATTAAAAGGTTGTCACAAGACCAGATCAACTCATGAAGGCAGTGAAGATAATATATAGATAGATAGATAGATAGATAGATAGATGATAGATAGATGGATAGATAGATAGACATAGAGAGTTAGGAGAAGATGTTCAATGACTGAGCCAGGAAGTACTTTTTTGTCAAAACAAAGAAGAGAAGCCAGTAAAGGACCTTGGGAAAAAAAATAAGGATCCAGGGAGAGAAGGAAAACTATAATTGTGGAGTCCTAGAAGACAAGAGAAAATGCTTCAAGGGACAGGGACTAATCAGTTATGTTTCATGCTGCTATATCAAGTTAGATAGGATTGTAACTATAATGTTGGCATCCATTGCATGGAGGTCAGTGATATTGATGAGAAACAGTTTTGGTGGAGAAATGCGAACAAAAGCTTAAACAGAGTACATTAAGCAGAGAGAAGGGGAGAGGAATAGCATTCAGTAAATAAGGACAACTCTTCAAGGAAAAGGGAGAGGGAGGAGCTGTAGAGGGAGAAGCTGCAGAGGGAGAGAGAAGCTGCAAGGGGAATGAAGGTCCAGAATTTAGGTCTTTTCCAGTTTCTTAAACTAGCACTCAAACCTCTCATTGGATTTAGCATGAGTTCCCAATTTTTCAGCAGGCAGGATTCGAAATAACAACCACTTTATTCTGATGGGTGAGAAAACTTCTAGAAGAGATTTTTCTACCAAGACACATGTCAAAGGAAATGGCAACGTGTGGCAATTCAACTAGGATCAGCAACTTCTTCTCTGAATTTGTTGATTTGGAAATCATTTGTCTAGTTCTGCAACTGAATCATCATATGCTCTACCAGTTTTTCTAAAGTTTCACATGCTGATGCTGGCTAAGAATAATACATTTTACTCTGTCAACTTTTGCTTACCATTGAGGATCTAAAAGTATGTTCAGAGGTAATTTGAACAGACTCTTTCAAGATACTGCATCTTTTAGTAGATCCACAGAACAGTAAATATAACTTGATAATCATGCCAAACATTTCTTTGCATTGTAAAATTGAATTGGCAGCTTTGCATAATAAAGGACTAAAATTATGAACCACACAAGATTTGCCTGAAACTTGATTGTTCAGGCTCAAAATTCTTTGCTGAATACTTTTATGCTTGCTTTTGTATTTATCCACTTTCATGTGACTGCTTACAGCAGACTTTTTTTATCTATTTTCATAAAAATAAATGTTAATAAGTATGCCAAAGCCATTCCAATAGCATCCACCATATCACATGTATGATATAGATGTATTTTTCCTTCGTAATTGACATACCAGCATTTATGAACTTGAAATTTTTGTGGATGCATTAGAAGTATCCCTTTATAGAATGTAATATTTTGTTACTTTTTGTTCCTTTATCTCACATCTCACAAAATGTTTATAAAATAGGGTGCTTTGGGGATGCAAAATGGGCAATCACCAGGGTAAAGTCATAAGAGAAGCAGAAGTAGAGTGGGGATCATGGGACATTTCCATTTCTTTGTAATGTGTGAATATTTAGCCACAAGGAAACTCTAGAGAAATAATCCAGCAAAAGTGAGATATGGAATGTTAGCTTTCCCAAAGTGGAAATTATGAGCAGAATTATAAAATTTCCACTTAAAAATTTAGTCCTCTACCTTCCAACTGAAATTAGGGACCGAAGTATGGGCCAAGAGGGACCTCCAAATTAATCTAAGCTGTTCTCATTGTGCAGGTGAGAAAACTGAGCAATGTAATTCCACAAGTCACCCTAATGTGGTCTAGAAAATATTGGAATCTAGGTTTCTGTTACTGTTCCAGATATCCATCTATTACAACATACTTTTACTAAGAAACTAGTATGGACAAGGGATCATTCAAACTTTCCATGAAGGATACAAAGTTGTGGAATATACTCTTTGCCCTAGAGGACCATAATATATTATCAAAGGATGAGACAGAAGTTTCAATATCCAAAATACAAGATTCATTTTATTAAAAGCAATGAGAGTGATACAAAGGTTTAAGAAGGAAAAGATAAAATGAAGTTTGGACAAACCAGTGTGAGTTTCTTAAAGGAATAGCACTTCTTTTGTGATGTGAAGGTAAGATTTCAATAAAGAGAGATGAGGAAGAGGATGGTAAGGATGGAAGAGGGGTATCATTAGCAAGGGCAGGAAAATACATAGAAATGAAGAAGAGTAAGTCATCTAATGTGACTGGATTATAATTTATATTCATATTACTCTGTCACATTATTTCTTACCCACAAACTATGGCCATATTTTCAATGAACTGAAGTATCAGATGAAGTAGCCTTTTCTTAATAGTAACTCACTGAAGTCCCCAAGCAAAAAATAACTTGATTGCCATCCTCTGGACTTTGAGAACAAAATCAAGCCATGTATCCTTTACCAAAGTTTGTAAGGCATTTTTATAGGAAAGAGGAAAAGAAGACTGATGTGTCCTAACCACTGGTGTTGGTCATTTGTTTTGTTTGCCCTCAAAGCTCCCTGCCCCTCTCCTGCTCTGCTATGAATTGCAGTCTTACCTTTGTAAACCAAATTCGTTAGGCTCCCTTTACCAAATGGCTACAAAGTAGGTTCAACTAATGGGGGAAAGAGGGACACTGAAATCAAAGGATGGAAGGAAAGGAGAATCAGGATATTTCTTCTCAGTCTGTGCTGAGGCACTAGCTCCATAATAGTCATATTTCCTTTCTAGCTTCAGCTCTTGTAGTGGTGTCTCTGCCATGGTTCCAACCTGGCAGACTCAGCATTCTCTGGGCAGCTCCTTCTTCATGGTTCCAAGTCCTGCTGGAAATATGGTAGTGCCAAAGACTTCCTTTGGGTCCCAGTTTGGGCAGGACAGAGAGTTCCTGATAATGCCAAGCAGTGGGTGCTTCACACTTCACACATTCATACAGCCAATGGAGCACACTGCCAGGGGATTTATCAGAAGGAAAGAGCCTTAGGGGCATATATTCTACCCTCACCATCCAGTGATTTGGCAGTGGAAGCATCCCCCACTAATGGCTCTTTGCTGGGCAGTCTCTCCTATTTGTAAGTTCCAGTAAGAGCTGCCACCTCTCCTGCCTTCACAGGCCTGAGGAATAATAGGTTTTACCACTGCTAGTCCCTGGATGCCTCACTACTCCTGGTAGGTTCTTTTAACTCTGTCTACACCCTAAATGAACTCTTCTGTAAACTCTCTTCAATTGCTCTTTAAAAAAATCTTTTTTTTTTTTTTTTTTTTTTTAGAGCAGGTTTAAATTTACAGCAGAATAAAGAGGATGGTACGGAGATTTCCCATACACCCCCTGCTCCCACATATGCATAGTCTCCCTCATTATTAATATCCCCTCCAGATTTGTACTTTTGTTATAATTGATGAACCTACACTGGCACAGCATTATTACACAAAATCTACAGTTTATTAGGTTTCATTCTTGGTGTCATATAGTCTATGTGTTTGGACAAATGTATAATGACATTTATCCATCATTATGGTATGAAATTTTTTTCACTGCCCTAAAATCCTGCGTGACTTGCTTATTCATACCTCACCCTGGAAAATGGTGATTTTTTTTACTGTCTTCACAGTTTGGCTTTTACCACAACGTCACATAGCTGGAGTTATACAATATGTAGTCAATTCCTACCGGCCTTTTTCACTTAGTAACATGCATTCAAGTTTCCTCTATGCCTTTTCACAGCTTGTAGCTCATTCCTTTTTAACATTGAATAATATTCTATTGTCTGTACCACATTTATCCACTCACTTACTGAAGGACATTTTAGTCACTTCCAAGTTTTAGCATTTATGAATAAGCTGCTATAAATATCTATGTGCAGGGTTTTTTTTTTAAAGATTTAGTTTATTTATCTGAGAATGAGAGAGAGTGCACACACAGAGAAAGAGGGAGAAGCATGTTCCCTGCTGAGTGGGGAGCCTGATGTAGGGCTGGATCCCAGGACCCCAAGATCATGACCTCAGCTGGAGGCAGATGCTTAACCGACTGAGCCACCCAGGTGCATCCCCATGTGCAGGTTTTGGGGTAGACATGCATTTTCAGCTTTTTTGGGGGGTAAATCCTAGGGAATGTGTTGCTGGGTTATATGGTAAGAAGATGTTGAGTTTTGTAAGAAGCCGCCAAACTGTCTTTCAAAGTGGCTGTACCATTTTGCATTCCTACTAGAAATGAATGACTTTCTTTGCTCCACATCCTCCCCAGAATTTGGTGGTGTCAGTGTTCCATGTTTCAGACATTCTCATAGGTATGTAGTGGTATCTCATTGTTTTAATTTGAATTTCCCTGATGACATATGATGTAGGCCATCTTTTCATATTCTTATTTACTAGCTGTATATCTTCTCTGGCAAAGTATCCGTTAAGCCTATTTATTTTTATTTTTATTTTTATTTCTTTTCAGCATAACAGAATTCATAGTTTTTGCACCACACCCAGTGCTCCATGCAATGCGTGCCCTCCACAATACCCACCACCTGGCTCCCCCAACCTCCCACCCCCCACCCCTTCAAAACCCTCAGGTTGTTTTTCAGAGTCCATAGTGTCTCATGGTTCATCTCCCCCTCCAATTTCCCTCCACTCCCTTCTCCTCTCCATCTCCCCATGTCCTCCATGTTATTTCGTTAAGCCTATTTTTTTCTTTTTTTTAAAAAATATTTTATTTATTTATTTGACAGACAGAGATCACAAGTAGGCAGAAAGGCAGACAGAGAGAGAGAGGGAAGCAGGCTCCCCGATGATCAGAGAGCCCGATGCGGGGCTTTATCCCAGGTGGGATCATGACCCAAGCCGAAGGCAGAGGCTTTAACCCACTGAGCCACCCAGGCGCCCCAAGCCTATTTTTTAATCAGGCTATTTTCTTACTGCTGATTTTTTAATGTTTCTCTTTTTAGCATGCCAACTGTACCCAGCAGGACTTGGTACTTGCAGGTGAAATGACTATTCCTACTTTATATTTTACCAAGCCAAAGCTCCAGCATTTTCAGAAACTTCCTGGAAATCATACAGTTATGGGGGGCCAGGATTAAATTTAAGGCTCTGGTTTACTTGCCTTCAAAGTCTGGATTCTGAAGTGATAATTTCTCTCCTTCTGACAGATACATAAACACTAGAGGACATAGTCCATTGTCATTGGCTTTGTCTGATGACGATACTCTACCAAATATGGTGGACAGGAGACAGAGCTTTTGGCTCCTACAATCAAAATGGCTTCCGCATTAAAGAGCAAAGGGAATAAAACAGAGAATTCAACCCCATCCAATGCTCATGTTGGTGGATGAATCTAGTTTGTTGATAATGCACATACTCAATTTCTCATAGTCTGTGAGGAAATGGCCCCTTCATAAGTCCATCCAAAGAGTAAGTTTTGCTGTTGTAATCTTCACCCCTGTCTTTGTACCATTCTTAGAATGAATAGCATTAATAAATGTGAGAGTAAATTTCTGGTTTTATTATTATTTTTTTGAAATATGTAGTTTGTGTGGAGGAAAATGGGGGAAAATAGCAGTAGAGTGGAAACTTGAATAAACTTTAATCCTCTGAGAAGGTCTGCAAAAGGGACCATATTTATAAGAAGCACCGTCAGTGGTTCTTAGCTATAATTGTAAACAGATTTTTAAAAGTGGCCTAATTACTGTTAATTCTTTACCATAGAATTTGCTTTAGCACCATATTCATGAAAGTGTAATTCATCAATATAAAGTACTTAACAACTTATTATTCAGGGCTCATAGGTATAAAAATAATAGTGTTTGAAAGGCACAAAAACAAATGTGTAATAATAGACAAACAAGACCTGATCCAGAGTGCTAAAGTTCATTTCCTTCTCACTTCATTTCCATTATATCTCCTTAGCCAAATGAAGTCCAAAAATACATTATGAAACTAAGAAGCCTAAGAAGTTAAATGGAAAATAACAGCTGGAATAAAGCACAATTAAAGGCATAGGAGGAAAGACAAATCCTCTGATGCATCTGAGATTTGACACACTGGAATACAATTGAGCAAAGCAAGAAGGAAAACTAGACCAGCCAAGTCCTGCTGAGAGAGAAAGCTCTGTTCTGCAGTGTGCTTTTATGTGGAGAATCATAGAAGGTCCAATATGCAGGAGAAATGAGCACTGTGGTTTGTAGAAAGAATCCAATACAATGAGGCATTTGCATGCAGACAAAGCACTGACTCTGAAGGCCAAGGAAGACAGCAGCTTTATTTAATGATAAGATAACAAAAATGAAAGAATACATCTACAATTATTAAAATCTTGTTTCTTACACATTGACATGGCCCCAAACTGGGGAGACTTGTCTCCAAAAGCAGATTCACAAAGAGTGAAATATATTTTGAAGAACATTTGGAGCAGAGAAAGATAGACAAAGACTCTTTGTGGTCAGAGACTGCTCTGATGGGGGGACCCTTGCTTGCTGTAGTTCTGGGAAGACACAGTGACACAGGTGGTGCAGCAATGACCTTCTTGCATTTTCTTCTACAAAATTCCAATTACCCCAGAGCCATCACAATTGGCGAAGATAGAAGAGCTTTGTAGAGTGAAATATTTCCATGGTTTGTGTTTATTTGTTTTACTGCAGTTGTAGGCTCCTTTGTAGTCTATGCATACCTAAAGAACAAAAACAGCCTTTACTCATTATTCTTATTTGTTAGCTCTGTGCCTGGACAAATAGTTGGTATTTAATAAAGTCAGTTCTATTGACCTAATTTTTAAATTTTGGTATTTTTTCTGCCTAGAAAAAAACTTATATACACACACATACATACAAAATAGTGGATACAAAAATAATAATGGTAAGTCAAAGAAAAAAAAAACTATTGACTTGTACTAAAAGTAAAAATGAAGATATGACAAAAGATCAAAGTAAAAGATTGAAACATATAGAAGCTACAGGAAAAGACAGACCCACAAAGCATATTTCATGTCTTCTTATCTCGATCTTTTTTTCTCTAACATGGGGGATGAGGTAGTATTTCTATTGGTCTATGCTTTTGGTTGGTTCCTGGTGGCTGTATTTCCTTTTCTAATAAGAAACCCAGCAATTAGCTGTAGATGCTCTTGTCCCTAAATAGACCTTAAGCATCATTGATCAGATAGAAATTAGTTAAAAGGGAAGGAGGTGTAGTGGGGTGAATAGTGTCTCCCTGCTGAAAAACTCATGTGAATCTCAAACATCAAAATGTGACCTTATTTGAAAATAGAGTCTTTATAGACATTATTAGGATATGAAAGAGAATCTTGAGGTAAAATCATCCTGGATTTAGAGTGGGCCTAAATCCAATGACTGATGCTCTTCTAAGAAGAGAGAACGGCACAGAGATACAGGAGAGAAGGCCATGTGCAAACAGAAGCAGAGATGCTATCATGAGCTTACGCTATCATGAGCCAAGAAACCCGAGGAACCATCAGAAACTAGAAAAGGCAAGAGAGGATTCTCTGCTACATCTTCCCAATGGAGGGTGGCCCTGCTAGCTCTTTTCTGTTTTTCTGACATTGGACTTCTGACCACAACCGTGAGAGAAGAAAATTCTATAGTTTCATGCCACCTAAAGTCTGCAGTACTTTGTTACAGTGCCCCAAGGAAGCGAATGCAGGAGTTTTATACTTGATTTGAGTAGGAAGGCAGATTCCACAGAGAGACAGTTTGGTAAACTGTTCATATTAACACCATATAGAATATAAACTCTACAAGTGGGAAATCAACACTCCCAACAAAAGCAAATATCACATTTCAACTGTACTTATGGTGGTTGTGTCAGGGGTTCTTATTCTAAAAGAGTCCTCTAAAAACTACTATGGATATAGATCATGGATAACTCTTTGCCTCTTTTATATGCATATTTTTAAGAAACTATATAAATGTTAATTTAATAATTAATAAAAACTATATTGAAGCAATTTCTAAAAATATATGATTAATCACTACCTTTAGGTCCTCAGTAAAATAATGACATGTCTTAACTGATCTCAGTTTTATAGGAATTCATCTTGATACCTCATCACTCTAATGAACTATGGGCTGAGGGAGAAAAGTTCTTCAGCTTCCCTTTGGGAGACCAGTTTTGAATCTACCTTTCCAGAGAGGTATTTTCAAGGATTTCTATCTCTAGAATTGCTCCTAGAATTGATCCTTGCTATTATCCAGGGACAAAAACTATCAGCTACATTAATTGAGGTCCTGGGACAAATGCTTGGATCATTACTAGAAGATATGCAGCCTTTTAAACTTCATTTTATGGACATTGTTTATTATTAATGTAATCATTTACACCAGAGGGAAATGAAGATCAGGAAGTTAAGTGAATTGCTTAGGGTCACACAGATAGTAAATGGCAGAATCAGGAACTGAAACCAGTACTGTCTAGTCATGGGGCCATATACCATATTGTTTCTTTAAAAATTTATTTAAACCTATTTATCTGCTTACTTCCTTTCTTGAGTTCAGAAAGGGCAAACACCATGTGTCTATCAAAAACAAAATGAAACAATTACTGGGTGCCTATTTTTTGCCAGGCACTGTGAGAGTAAACGGTGGTTTATAAGGCAAGATCAGAGAGTATACTGGCTGACTAAAATTAAATAATTTTTTAACTCATTTACATGGTCTAGCAGGATAATAGGAAATAATTTCCCAACGTTTCTGCTTTTTATGTTTGAGAAGTATATTGACCCTGGGAGATGGAGTGGAATGGAAAGGAAGAAAAGTGGCATAGCTGGGGGTTTTTTGTTTTTTGGTTTTTGTTTTTTATTTTTTTAACTCTTCTCAAAGTCAAAGACTTATGGGTATACTTTTTTGGTGCAACCAAAGTGACTTCTGCTCCCAAGCTCCATCATTTTAGTCATTTTTCAGTAGGAAAACAAATTCATACTGCAATAAAATATGACTAAGCAAATAATCTAAAATTCTACGACAAACCCCCAAAATCTGACACCATTTTCTTTTACTAATTTTTAAAACCATCATAAAACACACATAAAATTGGGGAGAGTTAAGATGGTGAAGTAGGGGACCCTAAGTTCATCTGGTCCCTGAAATTCAGCTAGATTGTTATCAAATCATTCTGAATACCTGTGTAATCAAGTAGAGATCTGAGAAAAGAATGCCACAACTCCACAAACTGACCACTTTTTGGAAGGCAAGCGGTACAAAGACTTGAATCCAGGGTGATATACTGGAGGATATGGCAGAGGGGAGGGAGCTGACTTAAGGAGTATTATAAGCAGCAGAGGCCAAAATTGGAACTTTTAGAAGTCTGCTACAGGGGTTGCTGGAGGAGAGGTAGATGAAGGGAGGGGGTAACTGGGTGGTGGACATTAGGGAGAACATGTGATGTAATGAGCACTGTGTATTATTTAAGCCTGATAAGTCACAGGCCTGTACCTCTGAAACGTTATATTTCAATTAATTGAATTTAAATCTAAAAAGTTAAAAAAAAGAAGTCTGCTAAGTGAGGTATGTCCCTGGCCTAAAGGCACTGAGGTGGTGTGGAGGGGTAGAATCGTAGGTGGGACAGTGTGGTCTCAGGATCCCTGAGATCACAAGAAGAATGGGAGTGCCTGAATGTGGCAGAGTTCACAGACATTGGAGCAGGAAAGCCAGCTAAAAATAGTGAATCCAGGTGTTGGCTTTTTGCTCTGTGTTGCCATACACTATGAACCATTGCATGGTCATATAATTGCTCCCTGGCAGGGCCCAGAAAAAGACAGAAGCATAGCAAGATCCCACCTTCAACTCCCAGGAGGAACAGTGTGGGTTCACTGTAGGACTCCACAGAATTTGGAGTCTTGAATCTCAGTTGTGTGCCTGAGGTAAAAAAGGCTGGGTGAATTACAGAGTTCTGAGGGAAACCAGGGAGACAAGAGTGACTGACAGCTTTTCAGTCAGGACACACTGAAGAGTGTGTGGGGGGATGCACACTTGCAGCTCTGGGTCTAGAGAGCAGGGTATTACCATTTTTATCTTGCCAATTGGTGTTGAAAGCCTTCAGACAGCAAAATAGTACTACATGGTGGAATCCAGAACCACTTAAAC
The DNA here is from genome assembly GCA_004024625.1 of Mellivora capensis. NCBI lineage: Eukaryota > Metazoa > Chordata > Mammalia > Carnivora > Mustelidae > Mellivora > Mellivora capensis. The sequence continues at coordinate 66,851 of PISX010007566.1, read as the reverse complement.
TGAGCCTGTCTGCCTGGCAAGGGAGGCACATTTTCATAAGTTCAAAGGCACCTGAGAATCAGTGCAATAGGTCCCTTCCCCAGAAGACCCTCAGGAACAACTGAGTGCTATTAAGTTTACTGATCACAGAGAACTGAAAAACGTCAGCTCTTGGGAAAAACAGTATCTATCAGTTTTATTTTTCCAGCTATTTTCTTATTTTTTAATTATTTTTAAATTCTTTTTAAATTTTTATTTATATATGTTTTATATGTATGTTTCATTTTTCATTTCCTTTCATTTTATTTTTGTATATAGATACGTTTTTCTTCCTTTCTTATTTTGGGATCTAATTTCTTATAATAAGCAGAACAGGACACACCTAAAATCTATTTCTTTGTTTTGTTCTATTTTGTTTCTTGTGTTTTGTTTTGTTTTGTATGTTTTTACTCCCCCTCTGTTGTTGCTGTTGTTATTGTTGTCTTTTCACTTTCTTTGTTCTATTCTTTTCTGGACAAAATGACAAGATGGAGAGATTCACCACAAAAGAAAGAGCAGTAGGTAATACTCACTGCCAGGGACTTAATCAACTCGGATATAAGTAAGATGTCTGAACGAAATTTAAAACATTTATAAACATACAGTGGGGCTTGAAAGAAGCATAGGAATCCATTAGTGTAAAAATAAGAATTAAAATCTTGTCAAACCAAAATTAAAAATGTTATTACTGAGATGAAGGCCCAAAAAGAGGCTCTAAAAGTGAGGATAAATGAGGCAGAAGACAGTCAGTGATATAGAAAATAAAATGATGGAAAATAAGGAAACTGAACAGAAGAGAGAAAGAGAACTACAGGATCATGAAAGGAGACTTCAAGAACTCAACAATTCCATAAAGTGAAATAATATCTGGATGATAGAGGTCCCAGAAGATGAAGAGAGGGAGAGAGAAGCAGGTTTATTTGAATAAGTTATAGCTGAGAATTTCCCTAATGTGGGGAAAGAAACAAACATTCCATCCAGGAAGCACAGAGAACCCCCTCAAAATCAGCAAAGATAGGTTGATACCTCAACATATAATAGTGAAGCTTGCATATTTCAAAGATAAAGAGAAAATCTTAAAAGCTGCTTGAGACAAGAGGTCCTTAGAGGTCCTTAACCCACAAAGGTAGACACATAAGGCTGGCAGCTGACCTGTCTGCAGAGACCTCGCAGGCCAGAAAGGACTGGCATGACATATTCACTGTGCTAAATGGGAAAAACATGCAGCCAAGAATATTTTATCCAGGAAGGTTGTCGTTTGGAATAGAAGGAAATGTGAAGAGTTAACAGGACAAACAAAAACTAAACAAATTTGTGAATACTAAACAAGCCCTGTAAGAAATATTAAGGGGATCCTCTGAGTGGAAAGAGAGCCCCAAAGTAACAATAATCAGAAAGGAACAGAAACAATCTACAGAAACAGTGATTTTACAGGTAATATAATGGTGCTAAATTCCTATATTTCAATAATTACTTTGCATGTAAATGGACTAAATGTTCCAGTTAAAAGAAATAAAATATCAGAATGGATAAAACAAACAAACAAAAAATCCCCACAAGACCCACTGGTATGCTGTTTACAAGAGACTCATTTCAACCCAAGTACACCTCCAGGTTGAAAGTGAGGGAGTGGAAAACAATTTTTTGTACTAATGGACGTCAAAATAAAACTGGAGTAGCAATCCTTACATCAAACTAGAATTTAAACAAAAGAGACTGTAATAAGAGATGAAGAAGAACACTATCATAAAAAAAGGATCTATCCAAAGAAATGCCCAACAATTGTAAATATTTATGCCCCTAACTTTGAAGCAGGCAACTATATAAACCAGTTAATAACAAAATTAAAGAAGCTCATTGATAATACAATAATAATAGGTGACTTTAACACCCCACTCACAGCAATGGACAAATCATCTAAGCAGAAGATCAATAAGGAAACAAGGGCTTTGAACAACACACTGGGCCAGATGGACTTAACAGATATATTGAGAGCATTTTATCCTAAATCAGCAGAATACACATTCTTCTCGAGTGCACATGGAACATTCTCCAGAATAGATCACATACTGGCTCACAAATTAGGTGTCAACATGTACAAAAAGATTGAGATTATACCATGCATATTTTCATATCACAATGCTTTAAAACTTGAAGTCAACCACAATACAAAAATGGAAGGAATACATGGAGGTTAAAGAGCATTCTACTAAAGAACAAATGGATCAACCAGCAAATTGAAGAAAAACTAAAAAAAAAAAAAAAATGGGAGAAAATGAAAAAGAAAACATGACAGTTCAGAACTTGTGCAGCAAAGGGGGTCCTAAGAGAGAAAGTATATAGCAATACAGACCTTTCTCAAGAAACAAGACAATTCTCAAATATACAACCTAACCTTAAACCTAAAAGAGCTGGAAATGAACATCAAGTAAAGCTTAATTTTTTTAAAGATTTTATTTATTTATTTGATAGACAGATCACAAGTAGGCAGAGAGGCAGGCAGAAAAGAAGAGGGGGAAGCAGGCTCCCTGCTGAGCAGAGAGCCCGATGCTGGACTCAATCCCAGGAACCCGGAATCATGACCTGAGCCGAAGGCAGAGGCTTTAACCCACTGAGCCATCCAGATGTCACAAGTAAAGCTTAAATTTATCAGAAAAGAGAACTAATAAAGATTAGAGCAGAAATCAATGATATGGAAATTTTTAAAAAGCAATAGAACAGATCAATGAAACGAGGAGCTGGTTTTTGGAAAGAATCAATAGGATTGATAAACCCTTACCCAGACTTATCAAAAAGAAAAGAGAAAGGACACAAATAAATAAAATCATGAATGAAAAAGGAGCAACCACTACCAACACCTAAGAAATACAAATAATTATAAGAGAATATCATGAGAAAATATATGCCAACAAATTAGGCAATCTGGAAGAAATAGATGCATTCCTAGAAATAGAAAACTACTAACACTGAAACAGAAAGAAATAGAAAATCTGAACAGACCCAAAACCAGCAGAAGAATTGAATCAGTAATAAAAAGTTGACCTATATATAAGAGTCCAGGGCTAGATGGCCCTTCCAGTGTAATTCTACCCAATATTTAATGATGAATTAATACTTATTCCTCTGAAATTGTTTCAGAAAATAGAAAGGGAAGGAAAACTGTCAAACTCATTCTATGAGGTCAGCATTACCTGAATCCTAAAACCAGACAAGGACCCCACTAAAAAGTAGACTTACAGATCAAAATGGTTACAAAATTTCCCACTATGATACTAGCTAATAGGATCCAACAGTACAATAAAAGGATTATTCACCATGACATGGATTTATTCCTGGGCTGCAAGTGTGGTTCAACATCCATGAATAGTCAGTGTGATACACCACATTAATAAAAGAAAGGAGAAGAACCATATGATCCCCTCAATAGATGCAGAAAAAATATTTGACAAAATGCAGCATCCTTCCTTGATAAAAACTCTCCACAGTATGGGTATAGAAGGAAGATGTCTCAATATCATAAAAGTCATATATGAAAACCCATAGCAAATATCATCCTCAGTAGGGAAAAGCAGAGCTTTACCCCTAAGTTCAGGAAGACTACAGGGATGCCCACTCTCACCACTGTTGTTCAACATAGTAATGGAGGTCCTGGGCTCAGCAATTGGACAACAAAAAGAAATAAAAAGCATCCAAATTGGCAAGGAAAAAGTCAAACTTTCACTCTTCACAGACAACATGATACTCTGTAGAAAAACCAAAGGACTCCACAAAAAAATTGCTAAATTTATAAAAGAATTCACCAAAGTTGTAGAATACAAAATCAATGAACAGAAGTCAGCTGTGTTTCTATACACTAACAATGAGGCAGGAGAAAGAGAAATCAAGGAGTCAATCCTGTTTACAATTGCACCAAAACCAGTAAGATACCTATGAAAAAACCTAATCAAAGAGGTAAAATATCTGTACTCTCAAAACTATAGAAACCTTATGAATGAAATTGAGGAAGACATAAAGAAACGGAAAAATATTCCATGTTCATGGATTATAAGAATAGTATTATTAAAATGTCTATGCTACCCAAAGCAATCTAGACATTCAAAGCAATCCCTATCAAAATATCATCAACACTTTTCACAGAGCTGGAACAAACAATCCTAAAATTTCTATGGAACCAGAAAAGACTCTGAATAACCAAAGGAATGTTGGAAGAAAAAAAACAAAAAACAAAAAACAAAGCTGGAGGCATCACAATTCTGAACTTCAAGCTGTGTTACAAAGCTGTAATCATAAAACCTCTGAAATGGACCCTCAACTTTATGGTCAACTACTCTTTGACAAAGCAGGAAAGAATATCCAATGGAAAGAAAGACAGTTGTTTTAACAAATAGTTTTGGGAAAATCAGTCACATGCAGAACAATGAAACTGGACCACTTCATTACACCATACACAAAACTAAACTCAAAATGGATGAAATACCTAAATGTGAGACAGGAATCCCTGGAAATCCTAGAGAAGAACACAGACAGCAACCTCTTTGAGCCCAGCCACAGCAAATTCTTGCTAGACACATCATCAAATGTAAGAGAAATAAAGACAAAAATGAACCATTGGCACTTCATCAAGATAAAAGCTTTTGGAAAACAAAGGAAACAATCAACAAAACTAAAGGCAACCTACAGAATAACAGAAGATATTTACAATGTATTATCAGATAATGGGTAGTATCTAAAATCTATAAAGAACTCATCAAACTCAACACTCCCCAAAATAACAAATCCAGTCACGAAATGGGCAGAAAACATAAACAAAGACTTCTCCAAAGAAGACATACAAATATCCAAGAGACACATGAAAAAATGCCCAATATCACTCAGTATCAGGGAAATACAAATTCAAACCACAATAAGATATTACCTCACACTGGTCAGAACAGCTAAAATCTACCCAGGAAACAACAGATGTTGGCCAGGATGCAGTGAAGGGGAACCCTCTTATACTGTTGGTGAGAATGCAAACTAGTGCAGCCACTTTGGAAAACAGTATGGTGGTTCCTTAAAAAGTTAAAACTAGAGCTACCATATGGCTCAGCAATTGCAATACCACATATTTATCCAAAAGATACAAACATAGTGATTTGAAGGGACACATGTACTCCAATATTTACAGCAGCAATGTCTACAGTAGCCAAAATATGGAAAGAACCCAGATGTCCATTGACAGATGAATGGATAAAGAAGACATGACATACATATATATACATGTATATACAATGGAATATTACTCAGCCATCAAAAGAATGAAATCTTGCCATTTGAAATGACATGAGGGAAGTAGAGGGTATTATGCTAAGTGAAATAAGGCAGTCAGAGAAAGACAAATACCATATGATTTCACTCATACATGGAATTAAAAAAAAAACCAGATAAACACTGGGGAAGGGAAGGAAAAAAATAAAATAAGATGAAAGCCACAAAAGACACTGAATTCTAGGAAACAAACTGAGGGTTGCTGGTCTGGAGGTTGGTGGGAGTAGGGGTAACTGGATGATGGGCATTAAGGAGGGTACTTGATGTAATGAGCACTGGGTATTATAAGCAACTGATGAATCACTAAATTCTACTTCTGAAACTAATAAAAAATACAATTTCTGGGTCATAGGATAGCCCTATTTTTAACTTTTTGAGAAACATCCACACTGTTTTCCAAAGTGGCTGTACCACCTTGCATTTCCACCAACAGTATAAGAGGGTTCCCCTTTATCCACAACCTCTCTAACATTTGTTGTTTCTTACCTTGTCAATTTTTGCCATTCTAACTGGTAAAAAGTAGTCTCTCAATGTGGTTTTGATTTGAATTTCTCTGATGGCTAATGAATATTTTTTTCATGTGTCTGTTAGCTATTTGTATGTATTCTTTGAAGAAGTGTCTGCTCATGTCTTCTGCCCATTTTTTTGACTTGATTATTTGTTTCTTGGGTGTTGAGTTTGAGAAGTTCTTTATAGATCTTGGATATCAGCCCTTTGTCTGTAGTGCCATTTGCAAATATTTTCTCCCATTCTTTGTGTTACCTCTTTGTTTTTTTTGACTGCTTCCTTTGCTGTGCAGAAGCTCTTTATCTTGATGAAGTCCCCCCAAAATTTCATTTTTACTTTTGTTTCCCTTGCCTTTGAAGATGTGTCTTGAAAGAAGTTGCAGTGGCTTATGACAAAGAGGTTACTGCCCATGTTGTCCTCTAGGACTTTGATATATTCCAGTCTCACATTGAGGTCTTTAATCCATTTAGAGTTTATCTTTGTGTATGGTGCAAGTGAATGGTCGACTTTCATTCTTCTATGTATAGCTGTCCAATTTTTCCAGCACCATTTATTGAAGAGACTGTCTTTTTTCCATTGGATATTTTTTCTTGCTTTGTTGAAGATTAGTTGATCATAGAGTTGAGGGCCCATATCTGGGCTCTCTATTCTTTTCCATTGATCTATGTGTCTGTTTTTGTGTCAATAACATGCTGTCTTGGTGATCACAGCTTTGTAATATAGCTAGAAACCAGGCAATGTGATGCCCCCAGCTTTGTTTTTCTTTTTCAACATTTCCTTGGCGACTTGGGTCTTCCTGGTTCCATACAAATTTTAAGGTTGTTTTTCCAGCACTCTGAAAAATGCCATTGGTATTTTGATTAGAATGGCTTTGAAAGCATAGATTGCTTTGGGCAGCATAGACATTTTAACAATGTTTATTGTTCCAATCCATGAGCATGGAATGTTTTCCAATCTTCTTGTGTCTTCTTCAATTACTTTCATAAGTGTTCTGTAGTTTCTAGAGAATAGATCCTTCACCTCTTTGGTTAAGTTTATTCCAAGGTATCTTAGGGCTTTTTGTGCTATCATAAATGGAATTGATTCCCTAATTTATCTTTCTACAGTTACACTGTTAGTGTATAGGAAAGCAATTGATTTCTGTGCATTGATTTTGTATCCTGACACATTACTGAATTGCTGTATGAGTCCTAGTAATTTAGGGGTGGAGTCTTTTGGGTTTTCCACATAAAGTGTCATGTCATCTGTGGAGAGAGTTTGACTTCTTCTTTGCCAATATGAATACTTTTATTTCTTTTTTTTGTCTGCTGCTGTTGCTTGGACTTCTAGTAGTTTGTTAAAACAATAGTGGTGAGAGTGGGCATCCTTGTCATGTTCCTGATCTTAAGGGAAAGACTCTCAGCTTTTCCCCATTGAGAATTATATTCACTGTGGACTTTTCATAGATGGTCTTTATGAAATTGAGGAATGTTCCCTTTATCCCTACACTCTGAAGAGTGACAGATGTAGTAAAAAGAAGGGCCACATGCACCCCAATGTTCATAGCACCAATGTCTACAATAGCCAAACTGTGGGAGCTAAGATGCCCTTCAACAGATGAATGGATAAAGAAGATGTTGTCCATATATACAATGGAATATTACTCAGCCATCAGAAAGGATGAATACCCAACTTTTGCATCAACATGGACAGAACTGGAGGAGATTATGCTATGTGAAATAAGCAGAGAAAGTCAATTATCGTATGGTTTCACTTACTTGTGGAACATGAGGAATATCATGGAGGACATTAGTAGAAGGAAGGGAAAAATGGAGAGGGGGAAATCAAAAGGGGAAACAAACCATGAGAGCTATGGACTCTGGGAAGCAAATTGAGGGTTTCTGGGGGAGTGGGGGATGTGTTAGCCCACTGATGGGTATTAAGGAGGGCACATATTGCATGGAGCACTGGGTGTTTTATGCAAAAAATGAATCATGGAACACTACATCAAAAACAAATGATGTATTGTGTAATGACTAACATAACAATAAAAAATACACACAAAATTTGCAATCTTTACCACTTCTAAATGTACCTTTCAGTAGTGTTCAGTATATTCACATTATTATGCAACCAATCTCCAGAACTTTTTTTAAAGATCTATTTATTTATTTGAGAGAGAGAGAAAGAGAGAGAGAGAGAGCATGTACAAGTGAGGGAAGGGACAAAGGGAGAGATTTGTCAAGGAGACTCCCTGCTTAGCCTGGAGCCTGATGTAGGGCTCAACCCTGGAACCTATGAGATCACAACCAGAGCCATAACCAAGAGTCTGACATTTAGCCTACTGAGTCATGCAGGTTCTCCTGTCTCCAGAAGTTTTTGATCTTCAAACCTGAAACTCTATATCCAGTTAAACTTTTTCCCCCTTTCCACCATTTTTCCTTCTGTTTCTATGAATTTGTTTACTTTAAGATACCTCACATGAGTGGATTTATACACTCCTTGTCCTTTTCTAATTGGTTTATTTCATTTAGCATAATGTCTTCAAGTTTCATCCATGTTGTAACATGTGTCATTTCATTCCCTTCAATGGCTGAGTAATTTTCATTGTATGTAAATACCACATTTTCTTTATCTATTCATTCATGGATAGACCCTCGGGTTGCTTCTACCTCTTGATTGCACTGCTGTGAACATGGGTGTACACTCTGCCTATTATTTTTCATCACAACTTAAGCCCTTTTATTTTATAAAAACGTCCTAAATTAATAGAATATCTTGTGTTCTTAACACAATAAAAAGAAATTATTATTTCTTTACAGTTCATAAAGTGCCATTGCATGATATGTCTCTATGTAAAAATACTTCCTACTGAAGAAATTCCCCATCACCCTGCCCAATTGCCACCAATATCTTTTGTTTTTTTCTTCAGATTGTTCAACACATTAGAAATATTTGATAAAATTTCAGTCTATGTTACTTCTTTGAATGGAGTTGTGAACTGGGCAGTATTAGTTTCCCAGGAAAGGAAAAAAAGAGCTGGTGTAGTATGAACACTTCCAAATTTGTATCACCCAGAGATTAATGCTCTGGATTTTTCTGACATGCGTCTTGATGGTGATGATGCTAAATGTGCCTCATAGGGTAATTTCCATTTCTAAATTAACCCACATCATTATGTTTCAGGAATCAAAGTTTCTGAGTAAGTCACCTCTTTGTTGTTGTTGAATTATGGTAATTTTAGAATGACTCCCTCTCGTCATGATGATTTAATGATCTAATTCCTACTGTGGTATTAGAGGCTTTAGGTTGGGAGTACTACATACCTATGTTGTGTCCTACTCTTCTAGGAGATAAAATTAATGTTCAGAAAATGAGGTCTTTCAAGGGACATGACTGTCAGATATAGTTAATTGCACAAACTGAATCACTTTTTTTTCTTTTTATTGCAAGGCAAATATAAAAAATGTTTCTAGTTAAGTAGTGTTGTTTTTGAGACAAAAGATCTATGCTTTGGAAACTGGAGACAATTTTGTACTAGACCAGAATTATCTGATGAGATGAGCTAATTGTCATGAAAATAAAATGTTTCACACTTTTTTTGTTTTATTATAATAGCACCACAACTAAGAAATCTTGATTTTTGTAAATATAAATTAACATTTTTCATAAACACACACACACATATATTACACATAAACTATATATGTATATATATATATGTATATATATATATATATCTTCATATTATAAATAAGCAAACTGAGACCTAGGCAGGTTATGCGACTTATCACAAGGCCCCACAGTCTATTAATGTCAATGATGGAATACCTTAAGCTCTTGTTTCCCAGGCTGTTTTAACTCAAACTGCCTTTTGATAAACATGAAAGTTTTGTAAAGTTGCAAGGAGTTTCTGAGAGAGACAAATTTCCCTCCCCTTCCCCATAATTCTGTCCCTTTAAAATCACTGGTATGCTTAGAAGAGGGTTTATTTTCTATATACTTCTACACACTTATGTTGAGCTTTTATTTTTCTGTGGTCAAATTTTTTTTTTCAAATTCATATATCCTCCTCTGAGCCTCCTTCCATTACCCTCCAAACACTGACTGAGAACCATATTATTTTAATTAGCATGCTCTTGGGCTACATTTAAAACATGATTTTTTTATTTAGAAATATTAAGCTGATGGCTCCAACTTGTACAGACCATCTCTGAAGAATGTTACAAATATGTGAATTTTGTAGTATTTTTACATATATGTAGTATTTTTATGTAGTATTTATATATATGTAGTATTTTTACATACATATATGTTACAAATATGTGAATTTTATAGTATCACAGCTGTACTTTTTGTTTCCTAATTTATATCTATCCCTAATTCAGTCTTGTGCTGAAAGTGTCTTCAGACAAAGAAGAGTTAACATTAGGCTTTATGTCAGTTGTTAAGGAGTCTATTCTTTAATTTCCACCTATTTCTGGATCTCCCAATTTTCCTTCTATTTTATTCCATTATGGTTAAAAAAAGACACTCGACATAATTTCAATCCTCTCAAATTTGGTAAGGCTTGTTTTGTGACTGACCCATCATTTGATCTAATACTGGAAAATGTTCTGTGTGACTTGAGAAGAAGGTGTATTCTGCTGCTATTGAATAGAAGGTTCTGTACATGCCTGTAAGATCCATTTGGTCTAAAGCATTATTCAAGAATACTATTTCCTTATTGATTTTATGTCTGGATGATCTATCCATTGTTGAAACTGTGGTATTGAAGTCCTTTGCTCTTACTGTACTCCTATCTATGTCTCCCTTCCATTCTGCTAGCATTTGCTTTATATATTTGGGTTCTCCAATGTTGGGTGCATATATATTTACTACTGTTATATCCTCTTGATGAACTGACCTCTTCATCATTATATAGTGATCTTCTTTGTCTTTTGACTTCCAGATTTCAAATTATATTATGAAACTACAATAATCAAAACAGTATGATGCTGTCATAAAAATATATACATAGGCCAATGAAATAGACTAGAGAGCCCAGAAATAAATATTCATACATATGGTCAATTAATATTTGACCAGGGCATCAAGAATACATGATGAGGAAAGGAACATCTTCAATAAATGATATTGGGACAACTGGATATCTAAATGCAAAAGAAGTGAAATTGGATCCTTATGCTATACACAAAATTTAACTCAAAATGGATTAAAGGTAATACCTGAAACTGCAAAATCCCTAGAATGAAACAGAGAAAAAAACTCCTTGACATTGGTCTTAGCAATGATTTTTTGGATATGACATCAATAGTACAGGCAATGAAAGTTAAAATAATAAGTGGGACTACCTTAACCTAAAAAGCTTCTGTAGAGAAAAGAAAATAATCAACAAAATGAAAAACCACCTTATGGAATGGCAGAAAATACACGCAAACCATATGCTTGGTAAAGTGTTAATATTTTGTTTCTCCAAAGAAGGCATACAAATAGCCAAGCATAAGAAAAGGCCCTCAACATCACTAATCATCAGGGAAATAAAAGTCAAAACCACAGGGAGATACTCTCTCACACCTATTAGGATGACCACTATCAAAAAGAGAAGAGATAACAAGTGTTGGCAAAGGTATGGAGAAAAGAGAACTTTTGGACACTATGGTGGGAATGTAAATTGGTACAGCCATTATGGAAAACAAGATGGAGTTTCCTCAAAAAAATTACCATAAAGTGGGGCACCTGGGTGGCTCAGTGGGTTAAGGCCCTGCCTTCGGCTTGGGTCATGATCTCGGGGTCCTGGGATCAAGCCCCATATCGGGCTCTCTGCTCAGCAGGGAGCCTGCTTCCCGCTCTCTGTCTGCCTGACTCTCTGCCTACTTCTGATCTCTCTCTGTCAAATAAATAAATAAAATCTTAAGAAAATTAACATGAAGCTACCATATGATCCAACAGTCCTATTTCTAGGTATATATCCAAAGAAAATAAAATCAGTATCTCAAAGAGACATTTGTCCTCCTATATCCACTGCAACATTATTCACAGTAGCCAACACATAGAAACAACCTGAGTATCTGTCAATAACTGAATGGAGAGAGAAAATGTGTGTGTGCACACACATATACACACATACATGCACACATGGAATGTTATTCAGTCTTTAAAAAAGAAGGAAATGCAGCTATTTATGATAACCTAGATGAACCTGGAGGACATTATGCTAAGTAAAATAAGCCCAACATGTAAAGACAAATAATGTATGATCTCACTTATAGGTGGAATCTAAAAAGGTCAAATTCATAGAACTATAGAGTAGAATGGTAAAGGTTAGGGGGTGAAAAATGGGGAGAGGTTGACCAAAGGATACAAAGTTCCAGTTATAAAATGAAAGCTTCTGGAGTTCTAATGTGCAACATGGTGACTATAGTTAATATTGTGTTGGATATGTGAAATTTGCTAAGAGAGTAGATCTTAAGTGTTCTCACCACCAACAAAAAAGATAGTAACTATGTGAGGTGGTGGATGTGTTAATTGTGGTAATCATTTCACAATGTGTATATATTAAACCATCATGTTATACACTGCAAACAAAGTAAAACAAATGTTTTGTTTTTTTTTTTCCTTCCTTCCTTTCTCCCTTCCTTCCTTTCCTTCCTTGTTGCTTTCTTGCTTTCCTTTCTTTCTTAAGTAATCTGTGGCTCTCACTCCAAGGAACTTCTTGCACTGATGTAGATTACATAAATTCCAGCCTATGCATTTTGAGAAATATGATATCAGAAACTTAATTAGCTCTGCTTGGTCTTTGCATCAGAAAAGTAAATATTGGATCCTGTGGGTGGCTCAGTGGGTTAAAGCCTCTGCCTTTGGCTCAGGTCATGATCCCAGGGTCCTGGGATGGAGCCCTGCATTGGGCTCTCTGCTCAGCAGGGAGCCTGCTTCCTCCTCTCTCTCTCTGCCTGCCTCTCTGCCTACTGGTGATCTCTGTCTGTCAAATAAATAAATAAAATTAAAAAAAAAAAAGAAAAAGAAAAGTAAACATTAGCTGTCGTTGAGAGTTAAAGCCTGGAATCTCAATGGCTTAACACATTGGTTTCATTATGTTATGTAAAACCAGTCCACAGTAGGGTGGAGATGAGAATGGGATCTATGTTTATATTTGTCAGCTTGGGCTACCATAAAAACACCACAGATTGAGTGGCATAAGTGACAGAAATTTATTTGCCCAAATTTCTGGAGGCTGGAAGTCCTCAATCAAAGTACCCACAGGTTGATTTCAGGTGTGGCCACTCTCTTTGTTTTGTAAATGGTGGACTTCCTGCTGAATCCTCACAGGGCCTTTTCTCTGTGCATGCTCAAAGAGAGAGAGCAAGCAAGCTCTGGTGTCCTTTCCTTTTCTTATAAGGACACCAATCCTATCAACTTCATTTAACCTTAACTATCTCCTGACAGGTCTTATTTCCAAATATTGTCACATTGGACAAAATATGTCAAAATATGAATTTTCAGAGAAGGACACAATTTGGTCCACAACAATGCCATACACAATCTTTTAGAGATCTAGGCTGAAAAAATATCCACCACCCTCCTACCAGGTCTCCCTGAGCGTCAACATTTAGTAGCAAAAAGGGAAGAAAAAGAGTATTGTGCACAGGAGGGTAAAGGGCCAAGAATATTCATCACTTCTGCAGAGGTCCCACTGGTGATGCAGGGATATGTCACCTAACCGCAAGGGAGACTGGGAAATACTGTCCAGAGCATGCCCAGTGTAAAAGAAATGGGTTTGATGAATATCTCTCCAATCTGTACTGTAGCCTTTGATGCTCCCAGATATTGTAAAAAAAAAAAAAAAAAAAAAAAAAAGTGTGCCTTTTCTTTGCTCTTCCAGACTGTTCTCTAGCTCATGGTAATTTCAAAATCTTCCCACAATTTTCCCACATGCTTTCACCTATGGAGCTATGTAACTCAAGAAGTGTATGGACAGGGGCACCTGGGTGGCTCAGTCAGTTAAGCATCTGCCTTTGGCTCAAGTAATGAACCCAAAATCCTGGGATTCAGCCCAGCATTGGGCCCTCTGCTCAGCAAAGAACCTGCTTATCTCTCCCTCTACTGCTCCCCCTGGTTGTGTGCTCTCTCTGTCAAATTATTAAAATCTAAAAAAAAAAAAGGAAAATATGTTCATATAAGGAAGAGGAAGGGAAAAAAAGGAAGAGGAAGTGTGAAGCCACATTCAGCTTAGGTTTGAAATCTATGCAATGAGAGAAGAGCCAATGCATGTCCATTTGACAATGTACATGCAATGAATGGTGAAGAGCTTCAATCCCTTTAAACATGAGAAGTCTTGAAGCCCTCACCTTGCACGTGCAGAGTCATCAGATCTGTGTACAGTATCTCCGTGTATACAAGAAAAGAGAAGTCCTATGTGTGTTTCATGTTTTCTGTCATGGTAGGAATGCATAGCAAGAGGGGCGCCTGGGTGGCTCAGTCGGTTAAGCATCTGCCTTTGGCTCAGATCATGATCTCAGGGTCCTGGGATGGATTCCCATGTCGGGATTTCTTTCTGCTCAGTGGGAAGTCTGCTTCTCTCTCTCTCCTTCTGCCCCTCCCCACTGTTAGTGCTCTCTCTGTCTCTAGCTTGGTTTTTCTCAAATAAGTAAAATCTTAAAAGAATGAAAAAAAAGAAGAAGAAGAATTGATAACAAGAGAGCTGGGATAAGATCCTGGACAAAGAGGCAGTACAAAGCACAGTTATCTTCCTTTCACTCTCTCTATTATCTTTCCAGAAAATCCCATGTAAACCTTAAGTACACTTCAAAACCGTGTGTTTAGACAGGTTTATCTCCAAGCACCAACCCCCATGCCACTCCCCATACCATTGGGGTGCTCTCAGGGCACCACTCCCAGGATAAGCTACGAGTGGGTCAAGTGTATAGGAAAACTCCCAGGGCCACCCTGAAGAGGTGAGAATCCTGGTCTTCCACACAAGAAAGCAGGGTGGTCTACTGCAGAAGTAGGGTGTGCTGGGTGTGCCATTCATTCCTCGGTGAGTGATTCCTCAGAACCCACTCCTCCCTCCTCCAGTTAATTCTCCTAGTAGAATTAAACTCTGTGTTTTTTTTTTCCCCCCACTCTTCTCTAAAGGGTACACATGAAGGCCCATTCTTTTTTTTTTTTTTTTTTAAGGAATTTGGGTTTAATAGACTCAAAATTACTTTTTCTTTTTTTTTTTTTAAGATTTTATTTATTTATTTGACAGCGAGAGAGAGAGGCAGCGAGAGCAGGAACAGGAGCAGGGGGAGTAGGAGACAGAAAGGAGACCATCCACTAAGCAGGGAGCCTGATGCAGAGCCAGATCCCAAGACACCGGGACCATGACCCAAACAGAAGGCAGATGCTCAACTACTGAGCCACCCAGGTGCTCCTAAAAATACTTTTTCTTTAAATTTCCTGAAAACAGTAAAATTCCATTGCCATTCTTTTTCCCCCCATACACTCCTCTTTACTGTACTTTCAAAGGAAGACTTTTTCATAACCCTGAAGTGGTTTTGTCTTTAGGTTGTCGGTAAAAACAAGTTGGCCTCTTTGACTCAGCCCATTGAGATCTGAGTGCACTGAAATGTGTGCAATGGGCCATTGCCAGAGTTGCTGTTTTTCAATTTATATCTGAGCTGGAAAAGCCCAAGGAGAATTCTACTTGTGTAGGTTGCATAATAGCTAGCAAACAAAGCTGAACTGGATAAGGGCTTAAAGAAAATAAGAGAAACATAATGTGTGATCGAGGCCACAGATACTGTAGTACAGGGAGCGAGATCATGTCAAGGTGAAAAGAGGCTGCAAATTTACTAAGTGACTCAGTCCTTCCTGAGAGCTTTCTGCCATATCTCCTCCACCCAGCTGCAGACTTTGCCTTTAGTTTTATAAAGATTAGAGCAAGAAAGAAGCTGGTTTGAAAAAGGGGGAGGGGTGGGGACCAGTTTCAGTGCACCAGCATGTAGTATGATCTATTGTACCCTGTTATGTCTATGCATCCTCTTATTCTCACCTCATGGCATGCATATAGTAGAAGCTCAATAAATGTCTACTTCATTGAATTGCTAAGCTCTGTTCTCTTCTAAGTAAGCCAACACCACATGCTGCTTGCCACCTCTTGAATAATCAACATTTTGGGGGCTTCTTCATTTCTCCAACAAATAGCTCCAATAAAACAGCTCAACCTTTACTCATCTGTGGGAGCACTGCCTGCCCTCATCTCCTGGTTATGCCAGAGTAACCTTCAGACCTACTAGAAGGCAACCCTTCTTCCTTTAATATCTCCCTACAGTTCCCAATAAGAGTCCTCAAAGTCACAAGGAACATGGAATCTCCACCATTTATTACATTTACTTTCCTTCAAGTACAAAGCATCAGATGTTTCTACATTCAGGAGAAAGAAGGAAAGAAAAAAAGAAAGAAAGGAAGGAAGGAAGAAAGAAAAAAAAGAAAGAAAGGAAGGAAGGAAAAAGGAAAGGAAGGAAGAAAATAAATCATGAGTCATCATGAGAAGACCATAGGTTTTGGATTCAGACTGATCCATATTCTAATCCCCACTGCACTCATAGCTGTGAAACCAGGGGGAAGTGGCATGATCTTTCCCAGTCTGTTCCATTATCTGCACAACAGTCATGCCTACTTACAGGAATGATCTAGGAATTAAGTGAGAAAACACCTGTGTAGTAAGGTTGAAAATGTACTCAAATACAGGTAAAGAAATGTAGTTTCTTGGTATTCTGTAGCTGGTCCACTTTTTCTGAGTTCACACTCCATTGGACAGTGGAGGCAATCATGTGATCTTCATCTGACCCAGGAACAGGAAGTCATTTAGGTAATGCTGTCTGTTCTAGATGCTATTCAGACTTTTAGATTCTCTCCCCTTTCCCCGATCTTCCCTTGGAAATCACCAGGCATATGAAGGGGTTTACTCTGTCCTTTTGATAGAGGAAAGAGAAGGCTCAGGTCATGCAGGGTCCCCTATGCTCTCTATGGCTTGCTGTGGACAGGGCTGGCCTATATTGGCAATTGCCAAGCTGTGACTAGTTCTCCCTATTCTTTTTGAAATGAAGCATCCATACCCACCACAGAAGTCCACCACTCTAGGCATTCACATGTGCTCCCCAATTCCATTCTCACCTTCTCCTGTTTGCTTTGACTCCAAGCCTTTGAAAAGTTGCCCCCTCCCTTCTCAACACTTCCTCTGCCCCTCTAGTGCTCAGGGGGACTTCTGGATTCCTATCATATAAACCACAGACAAAGAGGAGCCAGGCCTGTATCTCAGGCTCCGGCATCTGAACCCACCCTGTGGGGCTGCTTCAGCGCCATGTTGGATCTGACTTCAGCTGACGGACCAGCCATTTTAGGAGCCTGCAACCTCCCCCACAGTCTGGCCTGGAGAATAAGCTATTCCCTTGATATTTGTATGCTGCCTCACACTCATTTCTATGTTCCTAAAAGACTTCAGCAATTTGATATATGATTCTTAAGTGGGGAGATAGAAATAAGAACACTTTTTATTCTACTGTTTTTGTTTTTTTTTTCCTGTGATCCCTCAGGGCAAAAAGGGATAAAAACTTTTTCCTTCTTCTTCTTCTTCTTCTTTTTTTTTTTTTTCCTTTTCCTTCCTGTCTGAAAGGAACTTGTCCTATATCACCGGTTCCTTGTTCCTAACTTCCTTTAAGACACCAGTGTCACAGTTCAGTCCAAATGTTGGGAGGGGTGCAAGAAATCAGTCCGCCCACAATAGAACCTAAGTAGGAAAGGATCTCCAATGCCTTGTAGTTGCTACAGACAAAAAATGCTTGGACCAAAGCTTGGACTCTTCTATGTATTTGCAATAGGTAAATATGCTAAACTATAAGGTCATTTCTGTGCATAAATCAAGCATTATGCTTTGAACTCATGAATCCAAAACATTTTATAAGACAAGCACCAGACTCGATAGGCCCACTCCACCATCTCTAGGCAGAATTCTGCCAAATCTATCTAGATTAAGGACCTTTGTGCAGGTCTTTGTGATGGTTGCACCATAAACCCAAGTTAACCAATCCCAGTATTAACCAGCAGTTACTCTCAGGAAAGTTCTCCAAGTTAACTCGCATTCTAAATGCCTAGGGCAAAAGACAAAGTGTGTGCTTCTCTCTTCCTGTTTATTTGTGTATAGTTTTCAGTGATTAGGAAAAGAACCAGACTGTAAATGCAGCTTGCCAACCACAACAATGTGGCTTTTCAACTTTTGGCTGATCAAAACATGAAAAGGTAACAACTTGACTACTTTTTATATAAATATAAGTACATATTTTCACGGCTTTGCTTTAAGACTTAAGCTCCTCCATCTGATTATTAATTGCCAGGAAATGTCTGCCCAGTCTATCACAGAGTCTTAATTAAGCAAATGCTTAGAAATTATAAGGGGGCAGAAGCCCACAGAATTCACCAGGTGTAACGAATTCTAAAGAGGCAGTAGTTACAGATTTCCCAGGTGTGCTAATAATACACACAGCTAGAAGACAATAGAATTAAGACTTCTTTTTTTTTTTTCCTCCTTTCTACGAATCTCCTCCCTTTTTAAAAAGATACGTACTATTCAGTCCTTAACTCTCAATTTAGGTGCCTCCTCTTTCCAGAGAATTTCTCTGTCTCCTTCTTCCGTACTCTTTTAGGCTATACGGAATGACCCTCCTTCAAACTCCAACTGGTAAACAGCATTACTATTGTTCTAACCACACTCTGCTTTAATTATCTGTTATATGTTTGTCTCCCCCAAAATGTCTACGGCCTGGCTTGGTCCATGCTCTATTTATCAAAATATCCCTGGAATGATATAAAATGTCCAATCTACAGTTATCCGTGAACAATTGCATTCGGTTAAATAAAATGTCCAAAATCACGGGGTTGAGCTCTCCAGAGCACTTTAGAAACCACGAGAGCAGAAGGGGTTATTTATTTTTACGTTTTAAATATTATGCTTATGAACAGAACACACAGTGAGCAAACCTTCAGTTAATTTACTACCTATTTTTGCCAAGCTGGGAACTAAAACATCTTTGGCTCATATTGCTTGCGAGCTGCTGTGCTTTCCATAATTCATTCCTCAGAGGGCCTTACCAGGGGGCTGGGGCAGCGAGGGCCCCACCGGTAAACAGCAGATGCCCAGCAGGCCTAAGGCATGTCTGACACACAGATGATGGAGGGGATGGGAGAAAGGGAGCAGCAGCTCCCGGGATGACATATTTAAGAGCCTGAGGAGGTGTATTGCTTGGAAATTACTGATCATAAGAAATAGTTCCTGCAAACGGTGTATGGGATGTGCCCTTCTGTCCACACTAATTCAGTTGGTAAGCACAGAGAAGCAGAATTCTTGTTGAAGCTCATAGAAATGTCAAGAGTGAAAAGGATGGTGCAGTTGAAATCCTTCTGCAACCTGAAGCTCTCGCTTGAAGATGAAGCAGGGGGAGGGAGCTAAGAGTGAGCGGACTGGGGCAGCAAGCGGGACGAATACGTGATCCAATGCTGGCCTCAAGGAGGGGAGAAGAAATGGTCACTACCTTAGAGAAAGGCAAGTGCTCCCTTTACTGAGGTCATGGCCTTCCAAGAAGAGATATTTCAGGGCAGTAGATGACCACTTTCTCCACGAAGCTGAGGGCCTGACTTCCTTAATCTTCCAAAAGAAAAAAACAAAAGCAGGAGCCGATCTTTAAAGAGGTAGAGGGAAGTCTGAAATCACCATATCGCTGACTGCAGAGCTGCTCCTTACAGGGAGGTAAGTGGGATTTATACCCTAAGGAAGGGCACTGGCCCTATTCAAGGATAATAACTACCGGATTAATAATTACTGGATTTCCATTCTCTTTGGAATTTAAAGCAGCAAAGTCTATTAAGCATGCATCATGAGCAAGGTAGTAAGGGCGTATGAGAAGCAAGAGACGTTCTCTGTCCCAAATGACCTTAAGGGTATGTTGTGAAGACTCCAGACATACGTAAAAGTGACCAAACAATGGCGTATAAACTTGACATAGAGTGGGCAGCGGGTTAATACAGTCATGGGTTTCTGCTTTGTGATGAGGTCTGTGGTCCATGTACTAGATTTTAAGTGTATGGTATCATCTAAGTTGTGCTCATCCCAGACTAATAGAGAGGCCTGAGCTTGGCACTGTCCCCTCCTTGGGCCTACACACTGAGTCCCTGTGTTTGCTGTCCTCAGGGACTGCCACCTTGTGGTCTCATGAGGCCTCTCTCAGTCCTTATCCCCACGGTCCTGCCCTTCTCTGCTAGTCTGTGTACCTGGAAGTACATACTAATACACATGAGGACTGTGTAATGATTTTTGTATTTAGACAAGGGATGGATTGGCTCTTACACAGAAGCTACTGCACTTGGAGTCAGAAGTGCAAAGTGTGACCCGAGTCCCTCTCTTACAAGCATGTGCCCTTGGGTAACCCCCTGACATATGCAGCCCACATATTCTCATCTTCCCAGAACAGAGATTCCAACTGCGGCAGGGGCCAAGGTGCGGGCCCGCCAGGAGTGGACAGCATTGAGTCCGTTTTGCTGGAGTGATGGTTTATTTGATAGGAAATACACAAGTTCCTGGAAGTCCTTCATTGGTGAGTATAGGCAAAAGTAAGGGAAACATAGGTTATGGTCAATTTTTCAACTTCACTTGTAGTCTCATGAAAACTTGCGAGATTCAGGTTACAAATAACAGGAAAGCATATAATTTTCCTCATAAGGTTATTATGAGAGTTAGTCACCAAACAAAGTATCTAATACAGTCTAATTGCATTGCCCAAACATTTCTTGAATCTACTATTTTGCACCTGAAATTATTTAGGGAAAAAAAATGTTGATAGTAAAAGCAGAAGGCTTAGGTTAGAGAAAACTAACTGGGCGTTTGTATTCTTAACGCCCAGGTGGTGGTCATATGTTCTACGTCTCCTCTGGGGGTCATCCAGCTGCCAGCTCTCAGTACCTTGAGGCACTGACCCCATCTCACTTCATCTCCGCATCCTCCACAGCAGCTCATACAGTGGCTTATTGCACTAGAAGTTCGATATAGATGTGCCAAATAAAAAATGAAGAAAATTATAATTAGAAGTCCATAACAGCAAGAAGCAGCAATGCTAATGCAGCTGATACTGTGTTTATGAGGAATCGTTTAGAAGCCCACAGTCTGGAGATGCTATGCTCATGGGGTACACTGTTAATTAACGAACGGCCAAGTGCTGAGTTCAGGAACAAGAGAAGACAATTATAGCTCGGCTGCTGGTGAGGCAGCTAACATTCACATGTTAGCTCTGCGTAAAGCCTTGGAAATTTCCATTTTAATAAAAACAACCTTGGAGCATCATAGGAGACAGGAGAATCTGTTCCTTATCCCTGACAGTTTGGCTATCTCCTAAAATAAGGTTTTGCCTGCCTGATGTAAAATCCTGGGTGCAAGTTTTGTTTACATTCACAGACCACCTCTTAGTGCTCTGTAAGAAAGATCAGAGAGAGGCTGTGGATTTGAAACTACCACCAGGCCTCCCCTCATGCTGAGTATAATTAGATTTTAGTCTTAGGTCAGAGGCAAATGGGTAATTGGGGCAAACTGCTATGAAGCCAGGCACTTTCTCATATGACTTAGACTCTGAACTCAAATGAACTTGACCTCTCTTGCAGAGTCCTGCCTCTGTAGAGTCTCTCCTAGCACTCCTGTGTCTCCCTCTTTACTAACAGCCGTCTGCCCTCAACAGTCCTTTTTGGGGTCTCTCAGTCATTATTTATGTTCTTGATAGACTCTCTCACTCTTTCCCCCCTTAGATCTCTGGCTAAGGATCTGTATTTTCAGCAGTCCACAGTACTTTGCAACTCTCAGAGAAAGGCCCTTACTTAATAATTATTTGTGGATTGGCAAGAACTGGACCCCATCAGGATAGTTTGTCTGGCTGATATCAAGAAATCAGTCCGAGTGAGCTGGGTAATTGAAAGCATTTTTGTTTAAAAACCATGCATGGGGAGTTTAATCAAGATAACTCTGATTCATCCAAGTGCTGAAAACAGTCACATAACTATGTTTGAAACCTGAGGGGGAAAAGAAGGCACAGTGTGCAACCCTCTTCATCCATGTGATGATGTCAAAGATTCTTGGGAAGTTTGGTGTCCCTGTCAATGCCTTTTTCCAGGGGCTAACGTGAATGTGAAGGAGGACAGCCAGTCCTGGGACTCAAAGCCAGTAAGGAGTCAGGACTGGTCCATGTGCAGTGAGTAGAGGTGACTGGGTATTCTAGCAAATCACAGAACATATCCTGTGGGAAGGGACAGCAAGACCTAAGTAAGACCTAACTAAGCAAGGCCAAGCAAGGGAATAATAATGAATGTAATAGTGGCCTTTTTTTAGTTTTTGATTACTGTTGTAACACATTACTACACACTTAGTGGCTTAAAACAACACGGATTTGGGGCGCCTGGGTTGCTCAGTGGGTTAAAGCCTCTGCTTTCGGCTCAGGTCATGATCCCAGGGTCCTGGGATTGAGCCCCACATCGGGCTCTCTTCTCCGCGGGGAGCCTGCTTCCTCCTCTCTCTCTCTGCCTGCCTCTCTTGCTTACTTGTGATCTCTGTCTGTCAAATAAATGAATAAAATCTTAAAAAAGAAAAACAAAACCAACATGGATTTATTATCTTGTAGTTCCAGAGGCCAGAAATACAAAATGCATCTCGCTGGGATAAAATCAAAGTGTTGGCAGGGTGGCCTTCCTTCTAGGTATAATCCATGTTCTTGCCTTTCCCAGCTTCTAGAAGCTACCCATATTCTTTGACTCATGGCCCCCTTCAATCAAATCTTTCTCATGATGTCATTTCTCTGGTTCTACCTCTTCTGCCTCCTTATTCCACTGTTTTTACATGTTCTGGATATCCTCTCTTGCCTTATTTCCAGAACATTCCCTAATAGTCAGGAACTATACCCCTTGGCAACAGTGAAGTCCTCTCTAGAGAAATGGAAGAGCCCTAGAAACTATGTCTACATACTGTCAGTAAAGGGAGTCTCAATGAAAAATCCAAACTTTCGATCACACTCTGTGATAAAACTCTCTTGTTGGCAAATTCTAGCTCTGCACCCTGAGTTAGACTCTAAGATCCTCTTTAGAAGCTCAGAACTGGGGCTGTGACAAACGTGCAGATGTTTATATAAACTCAGTCTTCATTCCCTAACCCTCAGGGAACCTAGTGTCTAGGTCAATCATGCTCTTACTCAGTTTCTCCCAGAGTTATCCTCCTGGGATGTGAGAAAGGGGCATCATGTGTTCTAGCAGCTGTCAACCAAAAGGATATCTGGAATACAGAATTGAAAGACAAAGTATCTGATCCGAAAAAGGCCAAAGTATGGTGATAACATTTGCATTTAAACAGATCTGATACATAGTGCTTGAATGGAGTATAACAAGGTGTTGGTGAGAACATAGTAGGATGAACACAGAACGCAATGAGCAGAGAAGTGTTGTCTCTCTTGGGGAAGAGTTTTCGAAGACTTCCTTCTCAGCATGAGGAACCCTGGAGCAAGGAGTTTCTGAAAGATGGCATGGCGGAATTTCCAAGTAGCAAGAGGCATTAAGATAGGTATCAGGAAATCTTAAAATAGTCTGATGTTCTTGGGAAACGCAAAGTTATGAGTAATGCACTTCTGGCCCTCAGAAAAAGTATTTGCTCGCTCTCAGAATCCAGATCTGAAGCAGCTATGCACTCATACCATGATGTTGCTTCAGAAAAATACAATTGTTTACTGACTCCTTGAAATGTTTTGAGCTGCCCATTTTCATCATCTTTCTCAGTGTGACTCTGTCTGCACACCTATTACTTCCTCTTTCCTTAACTACCCTGGTTCTTAGGAATCCTGTCACTCAGTAATTCAGGAGAGATACGAGGCTGACTCAATCAAAAGGAAACAGAAAGGAGTAATTTAAACATAACGTGATGGGAACTGCAGTTTTAATCCACATCTACTGCTATCGGAGTCTGGCTGGATTTCAGCTTTGACTGTGAGTTTCTTAAGAAATCATTAAAGTATAGATTTATAGCTAGATGATCTTTACCTAGACATGTTACAATATGACATGAAGGTACATGGCCCCAACCCTTGTGCTCTGAAAACTTAGATCTCTGGTCAGTGGTCTTTCTAGCCTGCTTCAGCCCTGCTTAGGTCCACCGCATCAACAATCAACAGGATTTCTCCCTTCAATGGAAACAGGGTCACAAGCCACCAGGTGGCAGTGGTTGTTAAAAGTGGATATAAGTCAAGACTATTCTGTATTCATTGTTCCTTTTTTCATTCTGGCCATTTCTGAAGAATTTTTAGATGTTCTAAAGGTTCATCTAAAACACCCAGCCAGAACTTTCTTTCCTATGGTCAGTGCCATTCTCTCAATTTCCCAAGTTAGGAATTTTAAATTATATTTCACCCTAATTCTTTAATTGCTGTTATCCAATTAATCTTTACTTCTTGATAAAACACTGTTGTTATCATATGAATCCTCGCAAATTCTCCCAATGGTTTCTTACCTACTGAGCAGAATCTGAGCATTTCAGGCTAATAATCAGAATTCTAACAATCCATGCCCATTCACCTTTACAGAACCGTGGAATCAGACAGTGCTGTGCTTAGAAGATGCTTAAAAAATTTTGTCCTTTAACTTATATTGGTATATAATTATAAATATACAAATTTATACAAATGAAAATATAAGGGATATTGTCCTTCAACCATTTTCATTATGGTCGGATCTCTCTGCAAATAATATATCCAAAGCAAGTCAGTCTTTCAAAGCTTACAAGCTGCTGATGTATAAAGATTATATAAGATTTCAGTATCACCTCAGAATTCAACCACAGACCTGTGGCAGAAGACTACACATCCCCCTGTGACAAGAAGTAGCTTTTTATTCCATCAGATAAACTAGTTTAGTTCATTCATATCCAGGAAACAAACTCACCAACTGATTTAAGATTTCATGCTGACAGTAATAAGAATTTCATCTTGCGTGCATAGAATGATTTATAAGTGCATAACATGATTTTACGTATTATATCACTTAAATTTATTATATTATTTGGGACTTACAGGTATCATGTGTGGTTGACAGAAAAGTCTTAGTTGTTCTATTTTACAGAAAAAGGAATTCAATTTTAGTGGAAATAAGGTATTTGCTCATGGTGATAAGAACAAAAAGTGGGAGAAATAATGACTTACACTGGATTTCCAGACCCCTGGTTACAAGTACAAACTGGACAAACTTGTAATGTTGGAGAAGAGGCAGGCAGTCACTTTGGCTCACTTTACTACTAGAATCTTTTACCCAAGTCTGGAAGAAATTCTGTCTTGGTATCAAGGGACAGTCCAGCAAAATTAATGGAATTTGATTGACTAATGAACTTCTCTGCCACCCAAATGTAATTTCTAAGCTTGCTTTTTTTTTTCCCCCAGAAACCCTTTTTCATAAGAAAATGTTAAACCGAGGGGTGCCTGGGTGGCTCAGTGGGTTAAGCCTCTGCCTTCGGTGGTTCAGGTCATGATCTCAGGGTCCTGGGATTGAACCCTGCATCTGGCTCTCTGCTCAGTGGGAAGCCTGCTTCCTCCTCTCTCTGCCTGCCTCTCTGCCTACTTGTGATCCCTGTCTGTCAAATAAATAAATAAAATCTTAAAAAAAAAAAAAAAGAAAGTGTTAAACTGAGCTGCTCTGGTTGATAGAGAACCCAGAAAACTGCAAGCTTGCCTTATTCTGTTTTCTTTGTGTAGTTCCTGAGGTACCTGCAGAACCAGAAGATTCCAAGAAATACAGGGAAAGAAAAAAAGAAAAAAAAGCATTTGAAGAATTTGGGGTCTTTCTTGACAAGCAAAGAAACTGGGTCTAGTTGATCTAGGCAAAAAAAAAAAAAAAAAAAGACCTATGTCTACTTTAATCCTCTTGAAGGCGTGGCTTCTCTCCCAGGGGCCCCTGGAAAAGTGCTGCTGCCCAGGTGCTCGCCAGAGCCAAGCCTAGGGTGACACCTGGGATTGACGTGACAAGGGTGCCACTTCTGCTATGGAAACATTTGGCCGTGGACCTGATTCTGCTGCTGCCCCCCAAAAGTCATCCTTGGTGTCATGGCCACTATCAGCAAAATGTCTCTGTGACTCTTGCATCCTGGGGTCTCCAGTCCCATTCAAAGTCCAGGAGTATGTCTGATGGAAGCCCTGGCACCCTTGCTCCAGCCTCGAGGGAAGCTGGTAAACCTCAGGGAAGGTGCAACCCCCAGGGCAACCTGAGGCCTCCTGCCTCATAAAAGAAAAACGTGTCTTACGTGTTCATCCTTGAATTGGTCAAATTTCTCTCCTTAGGCACATGGGAGATAAGATCTTGGAAATTATTTCCTGAGTGTGATTTTCAGTGTGATGCTGCCTGTTTTCTGGAGGTGGTCTTTGACTTAAAGAACACTGTCCCATCTGAGCTACCTATTTCTGGGGCTTTTCTAGATCAAACTGAAAGAGCAGAATGAGCCCATTAACCCAGAATTGGAATGCCATTCCTAACAGACAATACAGGGCCTGGGTTCACAGGCTTTGCGGCTTTGGTTCATACTTGTCATTCTCAAGCCTAGCCACCTAGACGAATCACCTGGAGAGCTTTGAGGGTAAAATAAGTGACAAAATACCACATGGACCAATTGGATCCTAATCCCTAGAGATAGGGCCCAGGCATCCCTACGTGTCTATCAGTCTCTCCTGGGGATTCTAATACACAGTGAGTGTTGAAAACCACTGGCTGTGATGGTCTCTAGAGTAGTTCCAGCTCTGTTTTTCGGATTTCATTACAACAAGCCCAGTGCTCTTTCCACAACGTTTTGCACATTTTACTTCTTAGGAAACTGAGTTCCTCATGCCAAAATGCAGCAAACCCCAGGAATAATCATCCTACTTTTTTTTTTTTGCCTCTCAACCTATCCCAGCTTCACAAGAGAAAACCTTTTCTCTCTGTTCTTAAGTTGGAAAGATGCTTTTATAATCTCCCATTGATACATACACCACCCCCTCAACCACCAATGGTGGTCTTCCATGTATCCAGAATTATCTGATATGAGATGCGTCCTTCCTACAGAGCCAAATTAGGAATGAAAGGGTGAGAGAAAAAGTCTTTCTCTGGCTTATGAAGGGAAGGGAAGGTAGCACAGCTTTTCTGGTACATAGTTACGGGCATTCCCTAGAAGTCCAGTCCATCTATTAATTTAACTTCTATCAGGTGCCAGGAACTGTGAGAGGCACTGGGGATCCAAATCATGGCTCAAACACATACTTCCTTGCTGCCTTGGCATTTCAGCCTATCGAGGGAGATTTTCACAGATGCTTTGAAGGCAAAGATCTAAGTTATATCAGAGAATAACAGGCTGGAGGAGGCCAGGAAGGGGACTGGATTATGGGAGTCAAGGACCACCCCTCTGATGAAATGACTCTGGTGCCGTTTGGGGAGTTAGTACAGCTAGATCTGATCTAGAATGCAGCCACCAACAGTAGTCCCTGTTTTTCCTCAAGGCAAAGGCAAATTCTTTTTCTCTACTTCAAAAGAGGAGATCAGACAACCAGATGGGCATTTGCTCAACTGGTTT
Organism: Mellivora capensis; assembly: GCA_004024625.1. Taxonomy (NCBI): domain Eukaryota; kingdom Metazoa; phylum Chordata; class Mammalia; order Carnivora; family Mustelidae; genus Mellivora; species Mellivora capensis. Next base: position 39,400 of record PISX010007566.1, on the reverse strand, counting down.
GCTATTTATACTTTGAAACATACTGAGAAATACTGAATCCACTACGGAAAGCAAAACATACAACATTTGGCAAAACCGGTCTCTTGAGGGAATTTCTCAGGAAGTGCTGGGGCCCATCTTTCTTGAACTGTGTCTGTTTAATAGGATGAAATTTATGCTTTCCTGGTTAGCTCGCTCAAACCAGTTGCGGAACAAGGCACAGAACACATAGATATTAGTCTCTAGTTAACGGCCTCCTGCCTCATAGAAGAAAAACGTGTCTTACGTGTTCATCCTTGAATTGGTCAAATTTCTCTCCTTCGGCACATGGGAGATAAGATCTTGGAAATTATTTCCTGAGTGTGGATTTTCAGTGTGATGCTGCCTGTTTTCTGGAGGTGGTCTTTGACTTAAAGGACACTGTCCCATCTGAGCTACCTATTTCTGGGGCTTTTCTAGATCAACCTGAAAGAGCAGAATGAGCCCACTAACCCAGAATGGGAATGCCATTCCTCACAGACAAGCCCGAGGTGGGGATCACTGACTCCCTTCCTGCGCACACACTTTGGGCAGCCAACCTCAAGGACCTCAGAGATCTCACAGGGTGTGACACGGCTGTCAGTAGCTCTGGGCCCACAGGCTATGTGCAGTTGGTTGTAGAACAAGGAATCCTAGCTCAAATACAAGCTTTTTCATGTACCAGACCTGTGACCGTGGGCACTTCACTGTTCTGGGCCACAGTTTTCTCATCTCTAACATGGGGGTGAGGACCCCTACCTCACTAGCAAGGTGATGGAATATTAAAGAAACTAGTTTAAGATTATCGTAAACCACAACGCACTTTACAAATAGAAGGTAGTACATTATGATATCCTTCTAGTTATTTCCTCTCTATTCCCCACCTTTTGTTTGGTTTTGTTTGTTTGTTTGCAAGACGCCTCTATCAGGCCAACCCTCCAGCACCCCCTGCCCTGGCAACCTCCTGTGAATCTTTTCCATCAGCACAGTTTCTCCACTATCAGATTGCTCTTATCTCGGTCTGAATTATTTCCTTCATCGCTTATTCAAGGCTTGGTTCTCAAAGGTTTTTATGGGTCTGAGTGGCTCAGTCATTTAGCAGTTGCCTTTGGCTCAAGTCATGATCCCAGGGCATCAGGCTCCCTGCTCAGTGGGAAGCCTGCTTCCCCCTCTCCCACTCCCCAAGCTTGTGTTCCCTCTCTCGGTGTGTCTCTCTCTGTCAAATAAATAAAGTCTTTAAAAAAAGAACAATCGGGGAATCCAAGCAAACCCTGGGAAAGAGGAGAAACTCAGAAGAGGTGGGAGGGAAGGGTGCTTTGAAATAGTAGTCAGGGAGGTAGAGAAGTACCAGGTTAGGGGTCAAGTCTACTGGTGGACACATATAGCATAAAATCAAACTGACATACGTTTTAAAAATGTCAATGTGGATAATGTTTGCTTGTTTCTTTTTTAGTTTACATGAAGTTCCCTCTTTTTGCCATACAGTTCCAGGAGTTTGGACACTCGCTGCTACCACCACCGCACTCAGAACACAGAGTCCATCAGTCCGAAAGGAGTCCCCCTTGCTGCTCCTTTAGAGTCTACTCTTCTCCTGACCTTTAACCCCTGCCAACCACTGAGCTGTTCTCTCTTGTTATCAGAATTTTAAAATGGGAAATGAAAATTTCCAAACCAGTTGGTAAACATGGTTTCCTTCCTGTGTCAGCATTGCCCTTGCTTTGGCTTTTTGCTGTGTTTTAGCTCATAGTGATAAAGTTAAAGAAGAGCTAGTGTTTCCTAAGCAATCCTATCGTTGTTTTGGCAAATGCTCTCCTGCCTGGGTGCCAGAAGAAGGTCCTGGGGGTGGGGATATACTGTGTTTGCAAAAATGAACAAGATCGCATAGAAAGGCCATTTTCAGCATAGAACTGCAACCCTGGTATAAAATTAGAATTGCTTCTCAAGGAGAAACAGCCTTTATTAAAGTAAGTACAGATTCTTTCAGGAGAATCCCAGGTTTGATATAACTTTTAATTAAGTTTCTCAAAAGCTGGAGCTCATTTATTCTTCCCTCTGTCTGCCATCTAGTAGCAGTGTGCAGAGCCCTGCATTCACTAAGATCTTGCTTTGAATTCTAATTCCTCTTTGAGTTTTTATACATAATTTTGGTTCATTCCACGAATTTTCTAAAATTATTTGTTTGACTATCATCAATATCTACTTCTTCCTCTCCCTCCACTGTCTCTATGGAAATCTCTTTGGATATAGCTATTAAGGAGTCTGAGCTATCTCGTCTCGATACTGGATTGCAGTTAGTATTTTAGAACCAAATTAAACAAAATGAATTCCCTAAACATATTAAATTCCAATATGCATTCATTGCTTATCCTGACTGGAGATAAAAAGGTGATAAAATGAACCTTCGAAAAATGATTCTAACAGCAATATTAGGAAAAAGAGGTGAGGTTTTTACCATGTATCTGAGTAGTGAAAGGCCAAATGCTGTGAAGTTTTAACCAACTTTGAAATTCCAACCAGCATTTCCTTTGGCATCCAAACTAAAAACAGACTATACAATATAGAGCAGGCATTTGTGGGAGACAAAAATCACTCTGCCTTTTTTCTTTCCTCTTTTTTTTTTCTTTCTTTTGGTGGCTTGACATTCCAGAGTCAAGGGAGCCCACATGTGTATTCAGGATTTCCAAAAGTAAATTTTCAAAAGTTAACAAGTTAATTCCACATACCTTCACCGTCCTTGACCAATGTGTGTTATTTCTGCTAGAACTGTGCTGATGGAAACATTTATTTGGCCTAGCCAAGTAGAGAGGTTTTGTATGCACTTTCTATACATTTATGCCTCCTTCTTTAACTGTGCGTTTATTGGCTGCAGATTTCACTTGACTGCACAAAATGCGTTCAAAATCGGTAACTCTCAAATGTAACAGCAGTTGTGTTTATAGAAGGCCATCTTCTAGCTACTTAAACTGGCTGACACCCCATGTATAATGTCTGATTATAGAACATTGTGGGAAAGGAGCTAGCCCTTTAGGTCCTATAGGTATCTGCAATTACTCTTAGAGGCCTATACAGGAAATAATAAAAACAAACATTGATATGCATGTTTTTTGTTTTTAATTAGCCATATTGATAAACAGATCTTAGTTATTTTGTACTGCCTGAAAGCATATGGGTAATTAGTATAATCTCCTTATGTTTCCCAAATAGTGCACTAGAATGGTATAATCTATGCTTAACAATGGAAAATAGCTTTGAATTTAGGGAAGGAGGAATAACAAAGAGTCAGAGAATGAGGAAGACAGAGTGCCAAATATCTCAGAGGTGGCATCCTGCTTCCAACTAGAAATAGTAACCATGTCTCTATATAATGGGTTTAAACTCAAATAGTCTTAGAATCTTAGAACTGGAAGTGAGATGATGGGATCTAGTTCTTCACATTTGAAGAAACAGAACCCCCACTGATCTAAGTACTTGTTTCAAGTCACACAGGGAGCTAGTGAGTAGAGCTGCAAGAAGAACCAGGAGGTCACACACTACTTAGTAACTTCCTCTGACTGTCTGAGGAGAGAAGGACTTCTTGACCCTACTCATTGGCCAACTCTGAAACTTTCAGAGGGGAGTCCCAGGGGCCCCTGAGGGTTCTTCCTCATGAGTTTAATGAACCCTTTTTAGATTCCCAAGAGGTAATTTCCAAGGAAATACCCTTTTCATTAAAAAAGCCAATCTTTCCAATGACCTGAGGGTGTTAATGATCAGAGTTAAGCATCCCAGCTCTATAAGATTTCATGAACACCAGCCTTCCTTTGACACTGCAGCTATCATAATAACTGTAATAATATCATATAATATGTAACAAAAAGTATCATAATAGGTATAATAATATCATAATGCAGTGAAAGTATCTTTATCTTCACTGTTTTACTGTGATTTCCTGGCACTCACTGAGCATTCACTGTGTTCTAGGTATTTTGCTTTATGCTTTTTATATTTAAATCTCACAACAAATTAAGATAGTGAGCACTTATGCTGGTCATTGATGTCAGATCCATTTCTGGTCCTTCTCCTGCTCTGTTCAGTATTTACAGGGTGCTCAATCCTGCAAGTTACATCACTCATGCTTTTTGCCAACTGCTTTTCACTCAGCTTTAGTAAAGGGGGAAACTGGTAAAGATGAGAGGGTGGGAAGAGGGAAGATGTTAGGTATTTCTGTCCATTTCCTTTGGTTTCAGGCAGCATCTCCAAGAGTTGTGTTGTCCCCTCCATTGTTCTAGTTCTTACTGAGTAGGCCAGGCTCCAGAGCTTTGGTAACACATGTCCTGCCCCTATTCTGCCAGCCCTATGGGTGGTGGGAGCTTCCTGATGGGTTGCCTCACCATCTTTGCCCTTTAGGCCCTTCCAAGACCTTTCCAACTGGTTCCCTCTGAACTACCTGACATGGGTTCTGCCATTTGGACTGAAACCCGGCTAATAGAACATTATTGTCCTCATCCTATAAATGAAGAAACTGAAGGTTAGAGAAATCTGTCTCACACCAGAGACATTACTATGTACTAGACACTGTGATGAACATTTTATACACATTATTTCATTTAATCCTCACAAAACTATTATAAAAGGAATGTTATTATTTCTATTTCACAGATTGAAAAATGAGGCTTAAGGAACATAAATAACCTGCTCAATGTCATACTATAACTGGCAATAATACTATATGTCTTATTTTTTTTTAAGATTTTGTTTATTTATATGACAGAGAGAGATACAGCACGAGAAGGAACACATGCAGGGTGAGTGGGAGAGGGAGAAGCAGGCTGTCCTCAGAGCAAGGAGCCTGGTGCATGGCTCGATCCCAGGAGCCCGGGATCATGACCTAAGCTGAAGGCAGACGGTTAACAACTGAGCCACCCAGGTACCCCTATGTCTTATTTTTAATGGCCTAGTTGTTTCAATTGAAATTTATTAGCATGGAGTTTATGGTGATTTTGATTTGGGATGCCTGGGTGGTTCAGCCAGTTAAGTATCTTCCTTTAGCTCAGGTCATGATCCCAGGATCTTGGGATCGAGGCTCTTTGTTGGCATGGAGCCTGCTTCTTCCTCTGCTCCTCCCTACCTTGTGCTCTCCCTCTTTTTTCTGAAAAATAAATAAATAAAATCTTTCATAAGAAACTATACATTTTGCAGCCCACAGTATTTGAAAAAAAAAAACAAAACAGCACTAAAAGCTGTTAATCAGAGGAAAACGAAAATTAAAACTACAAAGAAATACTGCCATATACCCCCGAAGGCATAAAACAAAAGTGACTGACAATACCAAGAACTGATGAGAATGTAGAACAACTAATATCTTTATATTTTGCTGATGATTATGAACATTTGCAAATCTTTTCAGCGATATCTTCTAAAGCTAAATAGTTGCTTATTCTATGACATAATTTCACTCATGGTAACAAAAATAAATGCATCAAAAGGCATGTATGAGTGTTTCCATCAGGTTTAGTTATAATAGCCCCAAACAGGAACAGACCAAATTTCCATTAAGAGAATAAGCAATTAAACAATATCCATTAGGGGTACCTGGGGGTCTCAGTCAGTTGAGCATCTGACTCTTGGCTTTGGCTCAGGTCATGATATCATGGGTTGTAGGATGGAGCCCCAAGTGGGGCTCCATGCTCAGTGGAGAGTCTGCTTGAAATTCTGTCCCTCTGCCCCTCCCCTCATTCCATGCACACAAACACGTGCATTCATTCTCTCTAAAATAAATACATGAATAAATAAATCTTTAAAAAATTTTATACATTATAATAATATCCAGCAAGAAAAAAAAAGAATTAACTGCTGAAGTCCCTCCCCTCCAAAAAAGTTATGGGCAAATTTCAAAGAAGGTTATGAAGAGAAAAGATCCAGTCATAAAAGAATACATTCTGTATAGCCCTTATATATGAAGTTTAATAACAGGAAAAACTAATTTATGGGGATAAAAATCAGAATGGTAGTTATATGAGTTGGGGAGGGAGTACTACTGATTGAAGATATGAGTTAGTCTTCTAGGATATTTAAGTATACAAAGCTTCCTCAAGAGATTTCTATACTTTATTATATGTAAATTATACTGATTTTTTTATGTAACATTTAGGACTTATGGACATATGTATCTTTTTAGTCTCTGGATCATGCAAAAGCAACGCTTCCCAGATGGGAGAATTTTCTAAACCAGCATATACTCGAACACATGGGTCTGTACCAAATGCCAGAGTAGTCTGCTTACCATTACCACTCCCTTTATAAAAAATTCTCTTACATGAATCCTTTGCCTTCACAGATCCCTAATTCAACATTAGACCTCCTCTTAGAGTCACCAAGACAGTAATTGAGATGATCTGTATTATGGATTCAGGCAAAGCTTGTTTGATGAATTATATTCTTTTATGTTTGTTTTTGTTCTCATAACTGCTCAGTTCCTAATAATATGTCAGGTTTCAAATATTTACCAACTTCTCTTTGGAAGGAGATCTAGACCTTTCCACGTGAATTTTTAAATATTTGGATTATTAAATAGGAACTCTCTATTTCTTCATTGTCTTGTCTCATTACTCATTCTTCCTATAAACAATTCTTACAAGTTGTAATCTCTAGAATACCATTGGTTGTTCTTCTATAGTTCTTAACATTATTTGTCTACTCACCCATCCTCTTTACATCTCAACTAATCAGTCTCCAAATATTTCTTCTGCATTATTTCATTTGATTTGTTTCCTCTTTACCTGGGTTTTTTGGACCTTTTTTCATTTTTTTCTATTCTAAGTTAATTAAAATGAATTATTATAGATTTTAATTTATTTATCAGAGAGAGAGAGAGAACAAGCAGGGGTTGCCACAGGCAGAAGGAGAATCAGGTTCCATGCTGAGCAAGGAGCCTGATGCAGGACTTGATTCCAGGACTCTGGGATCATGACCTGAGCTGAAGGCAGATGCTTAACTGGCTGAGCCACCCAGGCCTGCCAAAACAAAATCATTATAAACTTCATGCTAAGAAAGTGTAATTGAAACAACTATGCCATTAAAAATAAGACATATAGCATTATCACCAGTTGTGTGAGCTTAAGCACCTTACTCTGACAAAACGTGGCCAGGAATATTTCTTGTACAGCCAAGGGGCTGCTTATGCAGAGACTATCTTCAGGTTACCATTTATGATTTATTGATAGTGGCTTAGTTAGTTATGAATACATCTATTTTTAGTTTCACAAGCCTTCAGTAATTTATCTTTTTTTAAAAGATGAAGACTTATTAGAACTTCAAGAAACCTTAAAGATCATCTAGTCTACCTTATTTCCCCATATTTATATATGGTAGAGATAGTAGGGGGTGGAGCAGGCAGCTTAAAGCAGTTACATCATTTCCCTAACATCATTTACCTACTAAGAGGCTAAGCTTGTATAGCACCGAAGTCTCTCCCTTCTTGGCTTATTTCTACACTTAGCCAAATGTCCTGTTAAGATTCTAGTATCTATCATATTTACCTGACATTACCAATCTAACTGAGCTCTAAGTTTTTATGTACTGTAATTTCAAACTTCCCTTCAAAGTCACAGTTGGGTAAAACTGCCTGCTAAATTTCAAATAAACCAGCACATCAAATGAGCCAACCAGTTTGTATAAAATACCTACTTGTTTGTCATGAGAAAATAAAATGGGACTCTTCTAAATATTTGTTTAAGATAGTTTAACAACATTGCCATTATCATCTACGTATATGTTATGCAATGGTGCATATGACTAAGGATAAGAAGCCAGGCTAATAAGCACAATGTTCAAAAGACAGACCAGAGTGAATAAAGATAGCTGAAGAATGTTGTGTAAAGTAAAATGGGTTCTTAGTGATGTGGAGAACAAAAGAAAAAAAGAAATTAAAGTTCCATTTTGCAGCCCATTGCAGGAACTTGAGACAGGCAGAATGACTTTCCTCAAGTAGATTAGCAGCCTTGGTGTTAATATTTTGCTAAACAAAAAGGTCCAATCTCCAGGACCCTATAAAAAATCCCTTTGAGGGATGCCTGGGTGGCTGGGTGGCTCAGTTGGGTGAGTGTTCTACTCTTGATCTCAGCTCAGGTCTTGATCTCAGGGTCATGAGTTCAAGCCCTGGCTGGGCTCCACACTGGACGTGGAGCCTACTTAAAACAAAACAAATAGCCATTTGTATGTCTTCATTGGAGAAGTGTCTGTTCATGTCTTCTGCCCATTTTTTGACATGATTATCTGTTTTGTGTATGTTGAGTTTGAGAAGTTCTTTATATATCCTGGATATCAACCTTTTGTCTGTACTGTCGTTTGCAAATATCTTCTCCCATTCCGTGGGTTGTCTCTTTGTTTTGTTGACCATTTCCTTTGCTGTGCAGAAGCTTTTGATCTTGATGAAATCCAAAAAGTTCATTTTCGTTTTTGTTTCCTTTGCCTTTGAAGACATATCTCGAAAGAAGTTGCTGTGGCTGATATCGAAGAGGTTACTGCCTATGTTCTCCTCTAGGATTCTGATGGATTCCTGTCTCACGTTGAGGTCTTTTATCCATTTCGAGTTTAATCTTTGTGTACAGTGTAAGAGAATGGTCAAGTTTCATTCTTCTACATATAGCTGTCCAATTTTCCCAGCACCATTTATTGAAGAGACTGTCTTTTTTCCATTGTATATTTTTTCCTGCTTTGTCGAAGATTATTTGACCATAGAGTTGAGCCATCAGGGAGATTCAAATTAAAACCACATTGAGATACCATCTCACACCAGTTAGAATGGCCAAAGTTAGCAAGACAGGAAACTACGTGTGTTGGAGAGGATGTGGAGAAAGGGAACCCTCTTACACTGTTGGTGGGAATGCAAGTTGGTGCAGCCACTCTGGAGAACAGTGTGGAGATTCCTCAAGAAATTAAAAATAGAGCTTCCCTATGATCCTGCACTTGCACTACTGGGTATTTACCCCAAAGATTCAGATGTGGTGAAAAGAAGGGCCATCTGTACCCCAATGTTTATAGCAGCAATGGCCACGGTCGCCAAACTGTGGAAAGAACCAAGATGCCCTTCCACGGATGAATGGATAAGGAAGATGTGGTCCATATACAATATGGAGTATTATGCCTCCATCAGAAAGGATGAATACCCAACTTTTGTAGCAACATGGACGGGATTGGAAGAGATTATGCTGAGTGAAATAAGTCAAGCAGAGAGAGTTAATTATCATATGGTTTCACGTATTTGTGGAGCATAACAAATAACACGGAGGACATGGGGAGATGGAGAGGAGAAGGAAGTTGAGGGAAATTGGAAGGGGAGGTGAACCATGAGAGACTATGGACTCTGAAAAACAACATGAGGGGTTTTGAAGGGGTGGGGGTGAGAGGTTAGGGGATCCTGGTGGTGGGTTTTAGGGAGGACACGTATTGCATGGAGCACTAGGTGTGGTGTAAAAACAATGAATACTGTTACGCTGAAAAGAAATGAAAATAAATTTTAAAAAACTAATAAAAAAAATCCCTTTGGACACTTCCTTCATCTCTACCCCACAAGATATATGTTTGTAATCATTTCCCAAACATATGGTCCACTGATATACATCTGAAGGGTCTTGTGACTATAAGGTTTTACTAGACAGCAGTAAACGACCTTATCCTAACAACAGCTAGCCCCTCAAGGTCCTGAAAAACCTTACTTGCAAATTCCTTAGAGACTATGCTATCCCAACCCCTCCCAACTTGAAAGTATATAATCAGCCACTCCTCATAACCCCAGTGTGGGTCCTGTCCCTATGCTTTAATAAAACCACCCTTTTGTACCCAAAATGCCTCAAGAATTCTCTCTTGACTGCTTGCTCCCAAATCCCAACATTTTCACACCATTTTGGCATCCAAACATCCAGCTGGAGTCTTCTCATCTAGATTCCATGTCTCTGTACAAACTTGGTGAATGCGTTCTCCCCTCTTCCTTTACTTTCATTCCAGGGGCTTTTCAAGGAGTACTGTCTTATTGGTACACTTTTATGTCAATTTCTCAGGTTGCAATCCTCTGGCCCACGTCTACTCCATGGGAAGGAGAAAGCCTGCCTCTCCTAGCTGGAATTTAATACCCTGGTCAGAATGGTAATAAGACCAAGAAGCTTGATGCCCTCTCTTTATTCCTGTCATTATACAAAGTTGTCTATCTTGGGCATGGAACAGCCACCTAAGTCACCAGGACAGCTGCCAACCTTAAGACTCTTGTGTGAGGGTTCCTCCTCATTGGTCTAATGTAATCCCATCCACATCTCTTGTCTAGCCACTTCTGACCAAAGACCTCCACTCAGAGCCAGTAAAAACCAACATTCAACTGAATAAATCTCAACCAGGAACCATTTTCTAGGGAAGTTGGTTGTAAAGACTACTTGTGTTAAAAGGTTACTTAGACCATGATGGATTTCAATCTCTACTGTTTTCCATCAATGTCTCCTATTAACTACTTAAATTACAAAATTGGGCAACTTCCAATTGTAAAACTTTTCTAGTATTTTCCATGGGCTAAAAATGACAAGTTCTTCACAGCACAGTCTTCAGAGCACCACGAGGCAAGGCAAGAGCACAGCAAGGCAAGGCCTTCTTCAGTTACCAAAGACCCTCCCTTGGAATGCCTTTTAATCCACTGGAAATAATTCAGATTGCAAAATTTAAGAAAGGACTAATCTTCTGTAACACTGGATGGTCTCAGTATGATCTATTAGTTAGATCTCATCTGTAGGAAATAAGGCAAATGGATACAGATATACTGGGTCCAGGCCTTCATGGCTCTAAATCAGAATCCAGACCTAAGGGCCTCATGTGGAATGTGTTTGGTAACTAACCAGGCCAGTAAATTCCATCCTGATATATTGTCTAAATAGGCCTCTCCTGACTGAACTCATGTTGCTGGAGGAAACACAGGCCATCCCTAACAAAGGGGGGCAGGGATGTTCCCTTTATCCTTCTCCTAATAGATGTGGGGGATTCTTCGTCATTCATTTCCTGGGTTAATGCTTATGATAATTGGAGCCAACTCTGGTTGTATCCCTCAGGATGAGGACTTTAAGGAATATTTCCAAGCAACTACCACAACTCCTTTTTGTTTCAGAGACATTCCCTGTTTTCTCTGGCCAAACATGGACTGTGTATTTCCACTTTACTGGAAAAAAGCTTGGCCGCTGCTCATCTTCCTGAGCTGACCAGAACAAGGAGTCCTCTTTCTTTGTCTTCTGGCAGCACTTTCCCTCTTCTGCCTCCTCCTTCCACTTTTCCTATTTCTGCACCACCTTTGGTGTGGACTGTATAACTGGTTCCTACACCAGCCCAAGTGCCTCTGGTGCCATTGGCACCTCCTCCTTCTAACCCTGCTATAAAGGAGCAAAGAGCACCCCCTTGGACTTACACTGCCCACTTCAGATATCCCCACCAGTGTCCCAGGTAAAAATTAACAATGGGGAACAAATTGATGGGCTTTCAAGTGGGCCCAGGTAGAACATAACTCAATATTTAAACTAATTTAAGCTTGTTGGTTTAATTAAGATAGACATGCTTTTGAAATCATCAGCATTAAATATGAAACTTTTGTTCTACCAAGGTGTACTGAAGGTCAAATAAGCTCATATTATGTTTGTTGCAATTTGTTAGCAAAAAGATGACTTAAAATGATGGTTAATTTTCTCCGTCTCAAATTCTTTGTGAGTAATGGCTAAGAAGCTTTCAAAGTCTTTGGTAGCCAGAAGCTTTAAAGTTTTCCTTGGATGATAAATTGGGATTGAATTCATTGGACATTTTAGGTCTTTTCCAAGTAGGATGTGCTTTTGACTTCTTATTGCAAAGAAACTAAAGATAATTGGGCCTGTTGGAAGATGATTTGTGCTTAATTGATTCATAAATTTGCCATCTAAAGAATTCTGGACTAACAAACAATACACAATTGGTTACTACTTAGTTTTCACTGGAGACTAAGGTATCTAAGAGTTAAGACTGATGGAAATAAGGAAAGAAACTCAGCATGTAGGAAAGTAGGAGATGTATGAGAAATAGGAACACATTTTTTGAAGGTAAATAGTCATTTTGTCCTAAAATGAGATTGGTTATTTGGAGAGAAATGGCTTGGGACAAAATCTGAATGCAAAAGAAAGTTGTAGAAGGTTTGTGAAGGGAAATCTTTGGAAATATTTTTTTTTGTGTGGCCAGGATGGACTAAGGTTAAAATGAATGGGTTTTAAAAATACACGGTTATAAAACTGGAATTCTGCTTTCTCTCTGTTAAAAAGACAAAGTTTTGGGGTTCCTGGGTGGCTCAGTGGGTTAAGCCTCTGCCTTTGGCTCAGGTCATGATCTCAGGGTCCTGGGATCAAGTCCCACATTGGGTTCTCTACTCAGCAGGGAGCCTGCTCCCCCCGCCCCCCCCGCCGCCTGCCTCTCTGCCTGCTATGACCTCTCTCTCTCTGTCAAATTAAAAAAAAAAAAAAGTTTTATTGGATTGTCAGTCTGCTCTGAGAAGAAAATAGAAACAAAGCTTTCTGTTTTCTTTGTCCATCCAGAAAAACCAGTTTCTATGTTTTATTTTTATCAGGTTTTTAATGATCTGTAACCCCTACTTATGAATTGCTTTTAAATTTTCTAAGGTTTTAACAAACTTTTCCAAGATTTAAATTATAAACAAAGTCTCTGACTAATTAGGCTTGCTTGTTTGGTAAGTCACTTTCTGGCATAAGATCATCAGTCAATATTCTGATTATTAAAGTGCTATGTGTCACAGAAATAACTGAATTTTCTTGTCAGCTACATCATAATGAACTCTATATCAGATCATTAACAGTGTCCATTTCTAAGTTTTTGTTATTTATGACTGTTCTGATGCTCTTGTGAAATATGTTTCATCTTTAAGAAGATTCATTAAAAGGACTTTAGGACAAATACAGGTATTTGGCATCTTTGAGATCCTAAAACTCGAAGAAATGGGTAAGAATTTCAGAACTAAATAAAAAGCTACATTCAAACTGAGTAAGAATTAGTAACATGGGACTAAATGAACCAAAGAAGAGGATTATAGTTTTGTGACTCTTGTATGAAACACTGCTGGTTCTTTAATGTTTGTTTTTCTAGATTAAAGAAACTTTCTCTTAAGATATCTATGACTTACAGAAATGTGATAAAATATTCCTTGAATGAATTAAAGTGTTAAACATTTCTCTCTACCTGAATCCTCTGAAGTTCAAAAAGTCTCTGTAAGTATTCTTTCTTTCATGGCAATCGTAGTTGTTTGCATAAGTTCAATAAGAATCTGTCCTCCTTGTAATAGGACACCATTGGAGACATTGGTCATTTTACCAAGGTTTGACTGGAATGTCATATATGAGAAACACACACATAGACTCAGATATGACCAGACAGGTTTAATGAATTGAGGTTGACTCTGTGAAACATGGAGCCACAAAGACCTTCAGAAGTCTTGGCCTGATACTTGCTTACCAAGTTCCTAGCAGCCTTACCAGGTAAAGAAAGAATGTCACTTCCTGGCAGGTGCAAGAAATGTCAGGATGCTTTGGGAACCTTGAGAAGATGAATTCACCCAAATCTACAGGTATTGCAGTCATGTCTCATGGCAAGTATTTAGATTGGTTTCTGGCCTAAAGACACTAATAAAAGTTCAATCTAGATTCCTTATGAAGAGTTCCAGCAAAGCAAATTTTGAAAGATCTATATGGCCAATTACAATTCTTGCTGAGCTCATGTAACTAATTAAGCCAACTATGTTAAAAATTGGGCTTGTTTTATAAGTGGATTTGTTTCAATTTGGCTATCTCTGGAAATAAGGGTGATTCTAGAGAGAAAAATTATGTTTCAGTAATGCATTTTAAAGATGTTAAATTCTAGTTCTGATTAACTTTGAGTATTTGTTGTTTGCTTAAGCTAGACAACTTGAGGTAAATTTCAGAGAAATTGCCATGATAGCTCATGTTTAGACAGTTTTCATGTTTGTTATTTTGTGGGGATAGTAACAGGATCCCATGAGCATATGACTATTTGAACAACTGGAAAAATGGGATGAATTTCCTCCCCAACAATTGTGTAACTCAAGTAGCACGTTGACCAATTCTGTGTGGCTTGAATAACAAAATCACTCCTTAAAATCCAAAGAGCAACCGCTCCATAAGATTAACTATAGACTTGTATACATAATGGACAACCCTCTTTCTTTATGATTGTATTGGCTGTTACACTTGGGGATACCCATATACCCAGACAAGTGTTCTCTCACTTGCCAGTGAATCCTCATAATTAGGATATTGTTAAGGCTAAACATCAAATGAAGAGGACATCTTGGTGGTTTTATCCCTTAGCTATATTTGTCCCAGGAGCTGCCTCTTATGATATAAAATTGTAAAAAGAGGTCTTAGCCAGGCATACAGTGACTACCTTGAACTGAGCTAGACATGTAGTCACGCACAAATTCGGAAGGTAACCCTCCAAAACCAAATGGTCCCTGATATCCTGACTGTAGCTCAAGGAGGAACCTATGCTTTATTAAAACAGAGTGTTATGTATATACCTCAGATGACCACAAACATGTGCCAGGGTTCTATGAATACCCAAAGGTGAGTAGGTGCTTTAAATAATCTCTCTTTTTCCTTTAATGATTGTTTAAACTCCTAGATTAGAATAGGATTTTTGTCAACTGACTCTGATTTGTGTTTCTTTTTCTTTTTGTTACTCTAATCATGTTTTGCTGTTTTCTCCGCTGTTTCTCCACCTGGTGCCCAGACTCCATCACTGCCACATCTTCAAGCCAACAGGTGATCCTTTGTACTGAGGGAAATTTTATATATGTGGTCTCTCTTGGATTCAGCTGCCTCTATCTTTCATAACTCCTGTACATATAAGTCCCTGACTGATCAATATTGACCCTCTATGCCCCTATTCAGCAGGAAGAAGTTCTAGAAGATGAGACCTTCCACTCTCAGCAACCTTGAAGATTGAAGGGTCAAAATTATTCAGGGGAGAATGATGTGGAGACAAAGGAAAAAAAAATTTCCCTTACAGTCCATTGAACGTACTTGAGCTATCTCAAGTAATCTTCCTCAAGGAGCTTAGCTACTTCGATGGTCATACTTAGCTAAAAGCAAAAGGCAACTTCAGCTTGACACTAGCCCAGCCTCCAAAATCCTATTAAAAATCCCTTTGGAAACTTCCTTCCTCTCTATCCCCCCAAGATAAATGTTTGTAATCATCCCCCAAATATATGACCCACTGATATACTTCTGAGGGGTCTCACAACTGTAAGGTTTTACAAGACAGTAGTAAATGACCTTATCCTAATGATAGCTAGCCCCTCAAGATCCTAGAAATCTTACTTTCAAATTCCTTAGAGACTGTGCTATCCCTAACTGCCTCCCAACTTGTAAGTATATAATCAGCTACTCCTCCCGACCTCAGGGCATCTCTTTCTGCCCATGGGTCCTGTCCCCATTCTTTAATAAAACCACACTTTTTGCACCAAAGATGACTCAGGAATTCATTCTTGACTGTTTGTTCCCAAACCCCAACATTTTCACACCATTGGCATTTTGCTACTGTTTCTTCCTCTTTTATTTATTTGTTTGTTTTTTGGTATAGCACATACAAAGCCATACGAATAAAGGGAAATAAACAAAAAGCAGAATCATACCTATAAATACAGAGAACTAACTGATGGTTTCCAGAAGGAAGGGGTGTGGAGTTTGAAAGAATAGTTGAAGGGAAGAGGGAGATACATGCTTCCAGTTTGGCAAGAATAAGTCCCAGGAATAAAATGCACACCATAAGGAATATAGTCAATGATATTGTAACAGTGTTTCAATTTCTTTTCCTTCGATGCCTGTGGTTCTTGGTCAGGTGGCTTCAAAGAATGAAGAGGTAGACCAGGAGAAGAGTGGTGGGCAGCAAAGTTTACTGAGAGATAGTACAAAGCTCCCGAAGGGGGAGGGGGCCTGAGATGGTTCCCATTAGGGCTTCTAAGTTTAGGGGTTTTTAGGAGAATGTTGGTAGGCTGTTTTAATCTGATTAAGCTTCCCTGTACCTGTCACCCAATTCAGTTTTTGTCCACTGCTTACCTATCTATCAGGTAGTTGTTCATGTGGGAAAAGGTGGAGGTATCCTTCCAGGATGATGTAGAGTAACAGGATGGGTTCCTTTTCCTTTTAAAGGTAGTTTCCTCTTAGGATGGGGATCCTTTGCCCCTGCCTGCCTTCCTTGCTACTATCTTCTATTAATAGTGATATATCAGGACAGATGGCAGCTACACTTGTGGTGAACACAGCATAATGTATAAACTTGTCAAATCACTATGCTGTATACCTAAAACTAATGTAACATTGCATGTCCGCTATACTCAAATAAAAAATTTAAAAAATAAATTAAAAAAAAAGTAAATAAGGGATACCGTTTGCTTTTTGACCTAGCATGGATAATATTGTATTACTTGATGACAGGAAGAATACAGAATTACTCTACCTTTTTGTGTCATTGTTCCATAGTTCTCTAACATGGAAAATAATCAAGTTGAAAAGGTACAGAGTGGTAAGAAATAGTGTGATATAATTTTTTAAGAAATGATCCATGATGTTAAACAAAATGAGTTTGAATCCAGATTCTTTTCTCATGAGTTACATGATTTCATACAACTTATTTGTTTTGAGTCTTGCTTGATGAAAGCAATCATTCCATTCCCAGAGGATTAAGAATATTATGAGATAATGTGTGAAAGGCACTTTGACACAGTAACAGCGTAATATATGGTAGGTAATAGAGGACAGAAGCCCCAAAGAGGTATAAGAACATCTAAGAATTCTAACTATGACAATCTTTCAAAGCCTAGAAGAATCATATCCCAATGTACTGAAATAATTTGTAAGAGAAATAATGATGTTATTGTCAGTAACCTTTGAGAAGTCACAGCAAATGATAGATTGCTAGACTGTTGCCCCAATTTTTAAGAAAGAGGGGAAAAGAGGATTCATAAAATTTAGTAATTCCAACCAGCCGGCTAGATGTTTTAATCCCCAGGGACATTCCAGATTCATTATGGATTATGAAACAGATAGTCTATTTGTAATTGTAGAAAGGAAGTTGTGATTGCTGAAACCAGCATTTAGTCAAGTGCAAGTCACACTGAAAGCAACAAGATTTTCCTTTTTGTGGAGGGGCTGAAAGACTAATCAGAGAAATACCAAAATGCCATAGACATGGCATATCTGCATTTCAACAGGGCATGTGGCAAAGGTTTTATGAAGCTTTAATATGTTAGTATGCATTATGACTATCAGAGAAATCTACTGAACCCTCTTTTTTCCTTTTTTTTGTAAAGCAGCAAGTAACATCTGAAAGAACTTGGGTTAGGCAGAACATCATTGGGAAATATTAGTTTAGTCTAACCTGGACCCTAACAATCTGTACCGGTTAGGCAATTTTTGGGATATTGGGTTTATTTGCAAACACCAATTTTTTAAAGAATCCCTAACAAACTAGCATGTCCAAAGGAAGAAACTAGCATAATGGATTATATAAAGCTATATTGGAAATGAAACAATTAGTAACTGTCATGGGCCAAGTATCTGAGTACTCACCAAATTATATGCTGAAAGCTTAACCTCCAACATTATGGTATTAGGAGGTGGGGGCCTTTGAAGAGTGATTAGGTCATGAGTATAGAGCCTTCATGAACAGGATCAGTGCTCTTATAAAAGATTCCAGAGAAATTCCTTGTCCTTTCTGACATGTGAAGAGGCAGTTAGAAGATGTCTGTTTAAGAACCAGAAAATGAGCCTTCCCCAGATCCCGAATCTGCCAGCACCTGCAGATTTTGACTGGAATGTCATATATGAGAAACACACACATAGACTCAGATATGCAGAATTCTGAGAAATAAATGCTTGCTTTTTAAGCTACTTAGTGTATAACATTTTTGTGATAGCAGTCCAAATAGACTAAGAATTATGGAATTAAGAAAGAGATACCTTTAGGAGTAGGGCTATCCTATGAGCCAATTCAAATATTTCAATAGGTGTTGTATGGGGAAGAAATTAGAATCATTCCATGTAGATTAAGTAGCCAGACACAGGAATATCATGTACAAGTTATAAGGAGGCAGATTTGGGCTGAACATAGTTTGCGACAGCACTGGTTTGGGGATCTGACAGAGGAGAATTATATTCCCAGTCCTGCCCCTTCCTTACTAGGCATCCTTGAGCAAAGGACCCAACCTCTTGGGATCTCGGTTTTCTCATCTGTCATACAGGCAAGCAAGAGCTACTGCAAAGTAAAAATCCTACACTAAAATAGAAAAGACCCGTACAACTCCGGGCCCATAATAAGAACTCAGTAAGTGGAATTACAGTTTTATTATTAACAGAACTAGTCATGTAAAGGATGAAGACTATCTGACAGTGGAGACTATCTCAATACTGAAAGTGATCAAGCACAATTTTAATCTTTTAAAATAACTGAAAGCCTACTGTGCACAGTTGTGACTCAGTACGTCCTTATTAGCTGGCAATCACATAGGGACTTGCGGGGGAGAGAAGGCAGGTGCACTAACAGACCATAACACAAGGACAAATGCCATCAAAGTTGTAAGAGGCTCAGAAACTAAGAGCACAGTGCTAAGCCTTTCGAGGCAAATATGGAAGGCTTCATGGAAGTGGTAGTACGTGAGGAGTGGGAACACTTTTGGTGGGTGGGGTAAAAGGAGAAGCAGGGCGTTAGTCAACGAGGGGCTACTGCATGGAGAAGCTGTGGGCAGGAAAGCACAGGGATATATCCAGAGAAGTAGCACAGTTTGAAGGCATGCACTAGCAAGGCTTAAAGGAAAATGAAACACAAGTCTGGATGATTTGGGGTGGGAGAGTCAAAGAATGAGCTTTGGACTTAACTTGGGTAATGGTTGAGAGACAGTACACATGTGAGGGGAGAGGAGTGACTTTATCATTACTGTGCTTTAGAAGACTCAATTTGGCAGTGGCAATACAATTGGCTAGGATCTGTGTGACTCCTAAGATCAGGAGGTCAGTATGGAAATGGCGCAGTAGGTGAAAAAAAAGGAGAATCTCAAGTAGCATAGAGGCAATGAGAAGAGGGAAGAAATCCCAAATGAGAAATGAATGAAGAGCAGACTATTGAGGAAGATTTGGCAATGGGCCAGGTGATCGTCTCAGGAGAAGAATGAGTTTTAGTTAGAAGTAGGTTTTAGTAGGAACTTTTGAAGGTAAGGTCAATGCCATTTCTTCACAACCAAGTATCACAGTATATCATGACTAAATATTTGTTCAGGAGATGAATATGTGAATGAATGACTTGGATTAGATCTAAAGGGAAGAGTAGGAGAGCGTAATGAAGAACCAGAAGCTTGTGAGAGTCAGTTTGAGGAAGAACCAGGCTTGGTGGATAGACACACGAGTTAAGGAGCATATGTCTGTCTATATGTAGTCCCAGGAGCTAAGTTAGGGCCGGTGGGCCAAATCCAGCCCAGCATCTTGTTTTTCATCCAGCCCATGAGCTAAGAATAACTGTTACTTCTTTCAGTGACTGGAGAAAATCCAAAGAAGAATAGTATTTCATGACATGTGAAAATGATATGAAACTCAGCTTTCAGTGTCTGTAAGTAAAATGGCAACTTTTGTTGTTTTCTTATTACAGAGGGGACTGGCCTGCCCCTTACATGAGCAGTAACAATGTGTTAATCATGATATAAAAGAATCCAGGAGAATTCTCACTACAACCCACGAGATTTAATTCATTTTCCCATTTTACTGATGAGCAAACAGAAGGTGCTCTTTCAGCCAAGGTCACACAGTTTCACACTACACCCACATCAATCTGCTTTTCCAGATTTCCCATTTTCTCCTAAGGTAAAGGCACAGCTCCAAGAGTAGTGTGGCCCCAAAGTGCTTATAAACGAGGGTTTGGGAGTTTTGAGTGCTTGGAGGGCAGTTTTGGAACTGAATCAGAGCATGGGAATGGCTTAGGCAGACACACTTCTAAGAGATGTATGGGAACTAACTCATTAGTTCTTAAAACCTTTCCTGAGATAGATACTATTATTAACATCCTAAGCTGGAGGAGTGATTTTCTTTTCTTTTCTTTTCTTTTTTTTTTTTAAGATTTTATTCATTTATTTTGAGAGAGTGTGAGAGAGAGAGAGCAAACAATCAGGAAAGAGGAGAGGGGAGCCAAGGGAGATAGGGAAGTAGATTCCCTGCTAAACAGGGAGCCCGATTCTGGGCTGGTTTCCAGGATCTTGGGATCATGACCTGAGCCAAGACAGACACTTAACTGACTGAGTCACCCAGGTGCCCTGGGAGTGGTCTTTTTAAACACCATGTCCCAGGTAAAAAGTCCAGCATGTGGATATTCTAACACTTTGGGTCTTTGGTGACAACGCTGGGCCACCAGAAGCTCATCCAACCCTAGGTATCTAAGATCCAATGCTCAGAAGCACTTGGGGAATTCCTACAGACTCGGCTGGCTTTACCCTTTCTCCTCCATTTGTGCCCAGAGAGTGTTCTCTCATTCCCAGCAGGCTTCTCAGACCTTCTAGTTAATAGTTCCTTCCCTGTGGTTTATGCTAAAGAGACTTCCTGAATCACAACAGCACTTGAAGAGAGGCAGTGCAGGAGTGTAAAGTTCAAGGACTGAGCAGGGGGAAGGCAAGAAATTCTCCTATAGAAAGCATGGAGGCAGGTGGAGGACATCTGTCAAAGATTTCAACCAGGGTAGATTTCTGAAAATGGTCTTTAGCCCTTTACATGGGTGTTTATCCCTGTGTTTGTTGCCTTGCCTTTCGCCCTTAAAGCCGCCACTGTACCACTTGGAATTTACGTCTGGCTGCTGCTCACAAACAGGAAATGATTAGAATCCAGTCTGTGTTTTCGGCTTTCTGAACTTCAGGCGCTAACAAACAAGTTGTAGCAGTGGATTTATTGCTTTACTCTCCCACCTCCCTTTCTTATAAAACAACAGTGTAAGGGTTAAAGTAGCCGCCAAAGTCCTGTACAAATGACTGACGTAATAATGAGATTTGCACACCAGCCTACAGTGCCTGTTAAATTCAAAGCAGGTTTTGGTGGGTTTTGTCTTGTGTTGTTTTGTTTTTGTTTTGTTTTGTTTTGTTTTTGTTTTCTTTTTTCTTTCTTTTTTTTTTTTTTTTTTTTTTTTTTTTTTTTTTTTTTTTTTTTGCGGGGGAGGGAGAGTAGGAGGGAGAGGGTGGTGTTGAGGAGAAAAAATAAAGAACTGGGAAGAAAAGGAGGGGAAGTTAAACTTCCTTCTCTGTGTTCCATCAGAAAAGCAAACATGGCATCTTCCATGAGGAGCTTGTTTTCTGACCACAACAGATACGTTGAATCTTTTCGGAGGTTTCTCAACAGTTCCACGGAACACCAGTGCATGCTGGAATTCATGGACAAGAAGCTGCCAGGAATAATAGCAAGGTAACAAAAAAGGACGTTTTTGTCAAAAAGACAAGCCTCGGGCTCCTTGTGTGCAATGATAGATGGGTCGAGCCCAGCCCTGCAGGCTGGGCACGGGGATAAGAAGGAGCTACTGATAGCAGCTTCCACCCAGCCCTCCTGCCCCCCCCCCGCCCCGCGCCTCTTCTCCTGCCGTGCTTTAGTTAGATGCTCGCTTTCCGTGTTCAAAGGCTCCGATTTGTGCAGTATTTCCAGCTGCGCGGAGATAAGCTTTAACCATTTGAAGGCACACATCCATCCATGTTCATTTGGGAAAAGATGCAAATCTTTGAGCTCAGATTTTTCAGCCCTCTTCCAGATTTCGCGTTTCAAAAAAGTACTAAATGCAGAATTTAGTATTCTTTTGATTAGAATAAAATATAAATAATTACCAAATACTGTTTACCCCTGTGGATTGAGGAATGGGTGCTTCTGGGTTCTCCTAATATCCATTTAAATTCACTTCCTTATCCATTCTTATAGTTATCATTCTAAAAAAAAAAACCACAGTCTTTTCCTTTCAACTTAATATTAGCAATGTGGTTCTTTAAAAAAAAAAAAAAGCATTTCCCCATTATCAGTGAAACTCACTAGTTCCTATCCTTCTTGCAGACTTTTTTTTTTTTTTTTTTTGGATGATTAATGTTTTCAATTTGTGCCAGAGCTGATAAGCATTATGAGAGTAAAAGATTCCACATGCTAAAGATAATCAAATCACCTATCTGGGGGTGGATTGCTCTAACTTACTCTGCTTCAGGAAATAATGATAGAAAACTGGGAAGAAATGACTGACTGTGGATCCAATTTGCAACAGCAAAGAAAACTGATATTTTATCTTTTGCTGGATTTCTCTATTGTAGGCCTGAAATTCTTTCACTGGGACAGTACCTCTGCCTGATGAAAGCAGGCATTGTTGGATGTGTGTGAAATTCCATTTCCCTTTATATTTTTCACAGTTCAGTTTTTAATTTTTTTAAATAGAGTGTTATATAATTTATTAATAATTAGTAAGTATTAGAACAATGATGCCAAAATCAAATCATACCTCAAATACAGGTAACTTCTTATCTAGGAACTAATAATTTACTTCTTTGGGTCTTTCTGTTCATTTCTTTTCTTTTTTTTTTTTTTAAGATTTTATTTATTTTTGACAGACAGAGATCACAAGTAGGCAGAGAGGCAGGCAGAGAGAGAGGAGGAAGCATGCTCCCCACGGAGCAGAGAGCCTGATGCGGGGGGCTGGATCCCAGGACCCCGGGATCATGACCTGAGCCTAAGGCAGAGGCTTTAACCCACTGAGCCACCCAGGCGCCCCCTTTTTGTTCATTTCTAAGATTAAAGATTATAAATTAATTTCTGAATTCTTTTGCAGTACTAAAGGTCTGTGTTCATATCTGTAGCTTATCCAGACCCTTGGTTTTCTTCAGTCATCAGTGTTTCGAAGAGGCACCTTGAAGGGATTTAACATAATGATGACCCCTATCTTCATGGTGTCCACAGTCTGCTTAGAAATATTGAATGTAGAATCTGTGAAAGACTGAAGAACTTTCAAAAGCATAACTAAATTAGCACTGCAGTGGTAAAAAAAAACAAAAAACAAAAAACTGATTCCTAGCCCTATTCACTCCCATCTCAGAAGCAACCACTTTCAACATTTTAAAGTATTTTAGTTGTTTCTTATGAAATTTTCTTTCCTAATTCTAAATAACATGTTATTCTTCTTTTTCTTAATTTTACTGTATTAAAATAGCTAAATAAACACATACATTTCCTTCCCTATCATGTTACTATGTCAAAATTTTGGGTTCAATAATTTGAATGTTTATATCATTTTGCCTATGTACATATTATACATAATTGAATGATACATTATACTACAATCACATTTCCTTTCAGGTACTTTTTGTTTTTTTCCTAGAGTTAACTATTGTTTTGATTTCAGTTTCTTTTCTTAGTTTTCAATATACCTGTCACTACTTGTACCCCAAGCAGAAGGATTAATCTTCTCTCAATATAATCCAACAAATCAAGTCATCTGTTAATTTTTCCCCATGGGAACATCTTTTCTGGAACTCTGTTCATCTTTTCCACTCTGGTGATTTGCTGGTGATATGCCATACAACTATTGATAGAATTTATTTCACCTTCTAGAAATTCTCTTCTCTCTGCAGTACTGGATTCCCTGATTCTGGATCTCATGTCATTCTTTTCTCGATTTCCTTAGACTTTGATCATCCTCAACCTCGTCCTACCCACCGCCCCCCCCACTTCTTCTTGTCCTTTAAGTCTTCCCAAGAAAGAGTGCATGAAAAGTAAACTTCTTTCAGATTTTATGTTTAAAAGTACCTTCAATCTATGGCCATCTTTATTAGATAGCAATTGCTATCCTGAAATATTATATCAGAAATTTAAAGGTATTTTTTTCATTTTCTTTTAGCAACTAGAGTTTCTACTGAGAAATCCAATGTCCTTCAAATTGTTCTTGTTTGGCTTGTGACCTTTTGTTTTGTTTTGTTTTTGTTTTCCCTACTTAGAAGTTTTAAGGATGTTCTGTCTAGTATTCTAAAAATTTAAGATGAGTTGTAGTGTGGGACTTTTTCACACATTTTATTTTTAAGACTTTATTTGTCAGAGAGAGAGAGGACAGCAGTGGGAGCAGCAGGCAGAGGGAGAAGCAGACTCCCCACTGAACAGGAAGTCCAAATCAGGACTCGATCCCAGGACCCTGGGATCATGACCTGAGCTGAAGGCAGACGCTTAACCGACTGAGCCATCCTGGCATTCCTTTTTCACACATTTTTGTGGGTAGATTGAAGGGCCACTTCAATCAAGATTCAGATCTTTCACCTCAGGGAAAGATGGTATTATTTTATCATCCCTTCTTTCTGATTTTCTTTCTGGAATTTATATTCATCAAACACCAGACCACCTGAATTAATTCCCTAATTTTCTTACATATCCAATTTTTACAATTTTATCTTATAGCCCTTCTATTAATTTTTTTACTATTATAGTTTTAATTTTCAAAAATGTTTTTTTATAGCCTGTTCATCTTTCACAGATGTAATACCTTTTTTATCTATTATAAAATTTTCCTCTGCTCTCTGCATATTTCTTCTGAGTGCTCTTTTACTGTTTCTTTTGGTCCCTCTCTTGTTAGGGGAGCTCCCTAGCTACCTCATGTGATTTGATTATCCATCCAGTCAATAGTGAGACACTAAAAATGTGTTCAGATCCTTTTTGTGTATGTAAGTGAAGTTTGAGTGGGTGACTCACTGTAGGAATTGGATGTGAATTCAGTTGTTTACTGAGATTCTCGGATGTCAGTATTGTAAGTTTATTCACCAAGATGGTTTGTTTCCTTGGAGAAACAATCCCCATCTGGATGCAAAGTGTGGGGTGGGTAGAGTTCCAGTATATTGCTGTAAATAATAAATTGTGTTGCTGTTGTTATATGCTATACATTTTTTTTTAAAGATTTTACTTATTTATTTGATAGAAAGAGACTCAGCGAGAGAGGGAACACAAGCAGGGGGAGTGGGAGAGGGAGAAGCTGGCTTCCTGTTGCACAGGGAGCCCAATGCCAGGCTCAGTCCCAGGACTGTGGAATCATGACCTGAGCCGAAGGCAGATGCTTAATGACTGAGCCACCCAGGCACCCCTATATGTTATACAGTTAGATCCCTGGCTGGAAAATAGTAAGTTTTCAATAATTATTCATCATAATGTGTGAAATACGTTCATAATAGTGTCTAATTCATAGAAAAATTGTGAAGATTCAAAGAGTGAAATCACTTAGTTGTGGCTGGACAATTGCTTGACAATTTCTGGACAACTAGCAATAATAATTGCTCATATATGTTGATGCTTGTCATGTGCAGACACATTTCTAAGAGATTTATGTGAATTAAATCACTTAATCCCCACAACTGTTCCTTAAACTAGATACTATTATTACAATTCTATACAGTAGGTGGTATTATTATCCTATTTCATAGGTAGTAAAGATGCAGAGAAATTAAATAACTTGCTTAAGGTAATATATCAGTGGGCTGTGACTTCAGCCTTGGCGCTGTGCTCCATGGCTTCACTATGCTATCTACGGAGATAAAGCAGTTTTAAGAATTAACCAAGACCATAGATAGGGATGGGTGTATTAGGACTATGATCGTGAGTGGGAAGATAATTAGAACTAAGGAAGGCAATTCATTCATAGGTGTCCTTGAATCTATCCTTTGTGAACTTTGCTTCAATCTGTTTTTGTTCTACTACTCTGTCCAGGCTCTCTCACATCAGGGGAAAAAAAAGCAGCTGCAAAGCTAGAGTCCACATAAATACCACTCTCGGTTCTTGTTTTCCCTTTCCATTCTCACCCTTTCATTATAGTACAACAATCTCTAGATCTTATTTCTCTTTATTCAGCTCACTTTTAATCTCACTGCCATCCGACTTCTGCCCTCAACATTCTTTTTAAAACTATTATCAAAAATACTCATATTGCCAAATTCAATGGAGATGGTTCCTCCTTTATTTTTTGGTAGTACACTCTGCTACTGTTAACACTACTAATGGCTTTCTCTTTCTATAATTCTATGCTCTCTGAGCTTTACTGTTTTCTTCTTTGTCCCCTTTGTGTGTTCCCCATAATCCAGTGACTTTTAAAAGTTGGCATTATATCATTATCCTACTACTTGTCTAATTCTTTGCAGTATGCTTGGGTGATAGAATCCAGTCTCCTAGTTAGACCATAACTTTATGATGCTAACTCTCCAGGATACATCATTGACCCGATCTGTCTCCCTCTCAACTTAAATCTTGCATATCCAAATGTTTGTAGAATTCTGATTAAAAAAAACAAAAAACAAAAAACAAAGCACCCTGACAAAACACAAACTTGCCTTCAAACTATATTCTCCAGCTTCTTTTTTTTCACCATATGCAGTCACCCAAGCTGGAAATTAGTCAGTCATAATACCCTTTTCCCTTTTATTAGCATCAATCAAAAGTGAGGCCTACTGTTACCTCCCAGTAAATCAACCCCATTCCATTTCCAGTACTAGAACCATAATACTGAGCTCTATTTTTTCTTTAGTTTTAATTGAAGTATAGTTGATATACATTATTGTTTCAGGTACACAGTGTAGTGATTCCATAATCATACACACTACAAAATGCTTACCACAGTAAATATAATTACCATTTGTCACCACAAACTATTACAGTATTATTGACTTTATTCCCATGCATTCCCATGCTTATTTATTTTATAACTGGACGTTTGTATCCTTTAAACCCCATCCTTTCACACATCACCTCACTCCCCTCCCTCTGGCAACCACGTTTATTTTCTATATTTATGAGTCTGCTTCTGGTTTTTTTTGTTGTTGTTGATGATGCCTATTTGTTTGTTTTTTAGATCTAACATATATGTGAAATCATAAGGCATTTATCTTACTCCATCTGCTTTATTTCACTTAGAATACCCTCTAAGTCCATCCATGTTGTCACAAATGGCAAGATCTCATTTTTTAAATGGCTGAGTAATATTCCATTGTGTATATATATCACATATTTCTCCATTCATCCATTCATACTTAGGTTGCTTCCATATTTTGGCTTTTGTAAATAATGGTTCAATAAACATAGGGGAGCATATATCTTTATTTAGTGTTTTCTTTCTCTTTGGGTAAATACCCAAAAGTGGAATTGCTAAATTGTGTGGTATTTTTATTCTTAATTTTTTAGGAATCTGTTTTCCATACTGTTTCCATACTGTCTTCCACAGTGGCTGAATCATTTTACATTCTGACCAGTGGTGCACCAGTGTTCCCCTTTCTTCACATCCTCACTGACACTTGCTATTTTTTGTCTTTTTTGATACTACCCATTCTGACTGTTGTGAAGTAATATCTCACTATGGTTTTCATTTACACTGCCCTGACATTTAGTGGTGTTAAGCATCTTTTCATATGTCTGTTGGTTATCTGTATATCCTCTTGGGAAAAATGTCTATTTAGGTCCTCCAAGATTTTTAATTGGACTTTCTTTCTTTCTGTCTTTCTGTCCTTCTTTCCTTCTTTCTTTCTTTCTGTTGAGTTGTAGGCATTCGTTATATATTTTAGATGTTAATCCTTTATGGGATATGTCATTGGCAAATATCTACTCCCATTCACTAGGTTGCCTTTTGTTTTGTTGGTGGTTTCTTTGCCATGCAAAAGCCTTTTAGTTTGATGTACTCCCAACTGTTTATTTTTGCTTTTTGTTACCCTTGTCTGAGGAGACAGATGAAATATCTTGCGAAGGCTAATGTCCAAGAGATTACTGCCTATGTTTTCTTTTAGGATTTTTATGGTTTCATGTCTTACATTCAGGTCTTTAATCCATTTTGAGTTTATTTTCCCTTATGGTATGAGAATGTGATCCAGTTTCATTCTTTTGCATGTAGCTATCCACTTTTCCCAGTAACATTTATTGAAGAGACTGTCCTTCACTTGTTCTATTTTAAGATTTATTTGTTTGTTTTAGAGTGAGAGAGCATGAGTGAGTGGGGGATGGGCAGAGAGAGAATCTTTCAAGTAGACTCTCCTCTGAGCATGGAGACTGACATGGAGCAAAATCTCATGACCCATGAGATTATGACCTAAGCTAAAACCAGGAGTCAGATGCTTAATCAACTAAGCCACCCAGAAACCCTCTCATTGTATATTCTTGACTCCTTTGTCATAGGTTAATTGAGAATATAAGTATGCATTTACTTCTGGGCTTACTATTCCATTCCATTGATCTATGTGTCTGTTTTTGTGCTAGTAGCATATACTTTTGATTATTATCACTTTGTAATATAGTTTGAAATCTGGGATTGTGATACCTCTAGCTTTGTTTTTTTTTTTTTTTTTTTTCAAGATTTCTTTGGCTATTTGAGGTCTTTTGTGGTTCCCTACAAATTTAAGGATTATCTGTTCTAGTTCTGTGAAAAACACTATTGGTATTTTGATAGAAATTGTACTAAATCTGTATATTGCTTTAGGTCATATGGACATTTTATAATTTTAATTCTTCCAATCCATGAGCATGGTATATCTTTTCATTTATTTCTGTTCCTTTAATTTCTTTCATCAGTGTCTTATAGTTTTCAGAGGATAAATGCTTCACCTCCTTGTTTAAATTTATTCTGAGATATTTTATTCTTTTTAATGCAATTGTAAATGGGATTGCTTTCTTATTTCTCTTCCTGCTGGTTTGTTACTAGTGTACAGAAATGGAACAGATTTTTATTAATTTTGGATTGTGCAACTTTACTGAATTGATTTCATACTTCTAATAGTTTTTTAGTGCATCTTTAGGGTTTTGTACATAAAATATCATATCTATAAAGAGTGACAGTTTAACTTTTTCCTTACCAACATGGATGCCTTTTCTTTTTCTTGTCTGATTGCTGTGGCTAGGACTTCAGGACTATGTGGAACAAAAGTGGTAAGAGTGGACATCCTTGTCTTGTTCCTGACCTTAGAGGAAAAGCTTTCAACTTTACACTAGAGTATAATGCTAGCTGTAGGTTTTTCCTGTATGGCCTTTGTTATGTTAAGGTATGTTTCCTTTAAGCCCACTCTGTTCAGAGTTTTTAACATGAATAGATGTTCAGTTTTATCAAATGCTTTTTTGCATCTAATGAGATGATCATATGATTTTTGTCCTTCCTTTTGTTAATGTGATATATCACATTGATTGATTAGCAGATATCGAATCATCCTTTTATCCCAGTGTAAATCCTATTTGACTGTGGTGAGTGATCCTTTTAATGTGTTGTTGAATTTGGTTTGCTAATATTTTGTTGAGAATTTATGCATCCATGTTGGATACTGGTCTGTAATTTAAAAAAAAATTTCAGTATTTTTATCTCATTTTGGTACCAGGGCAATGCTGGCCCCACAGAATGAATTGGGAAGCATTACTTCCTCTTCCATTTTTTGGAATAGTTTAGGGAATAATCGGTATTAACTCCTCTTTAAATATTTGGTAGAATTCTCCTGTGAATCCATCTAGTCCTGGACTTTTGTTTGTTGGAAGCTTTTTGATTACTGATTCAGTTTTGTCAACAGTAATCTGCCTGTTAAGATTTTTCTATTTATTCTTGATTCAGTCTTAGACGATTATATTTTTCTAGGAATTTATCCATTTCTTCTATTTCTCAGTGCTTAATTTGTTTGCATATAATTTTTCATAGTAGTTTCTTATAATCCTTTGTATTTCTGTGGTGTCAGTTGTAACTTCTCTTTCATTTATGATTTTATTTGAGTCCTCTCTCCACTTTTCTTGATGAATCTGACTAAAGGTTTATGAATTGTTTAACTTTTCAAAGAACCAGCTCTTGGTTTCACTGATCTTTCCAATTGTTTTTTAAGTCTTGATTTCATTTATTTCCTCTCTGATATTTATTATTTCCTTCATTCTACTAACTTCAAGCTTCATTTATTCTTCTTCCAGTCCTTTAGGTGTATGATTTGATTGTTTATTTGAGATTTTTCTTGTTTCTTAAGTAGACCTGTATCACTATGAAGTTCCCTTTTAGAATTGCATTTGTTGCATCCCAAACATTTTGCACTGCTGTGTTTCCAGTTTTATTTGTCTCCAAGTATTTTTTAAAATTTTCTCTTTGATTTTTTAGTTGACACATTGGTTTTTTAGTAGTGTGCCATTTAGTCTCCATTTCCCCACCTTTTTTCCTTGTAATCGATTTCTAGTTTCATATTGTCATCTTTTCTGATGTTTGATACAATTTCACTTCTCTTAAGTTTATTGATACAAGTTTTGTAAGCTAATGTGATCTATCTTAGAGAATGTCTATGTGCACTTGAAAAAATGTGTATTCTGCTGTTTTTGAATAGAATGTTCTGTATGTATCTGTTAAGTCCATCTGTTCTAATGTGTTGTTCAAAGCCACTGTTTGCTTATTAATTTTCTGCCAGGATGATCTATCTATTGATGTAAATGGGATGAAAGTCCCCTACTATTATCGTATTACTGTTACTTCTTTATGTCTGATAATATTTGATTTATATATTTAGGTGCCTCTCTTTTGGGTGAATAAATATTTACAATTGTTAATAATTATTTTTGTAGCTCTTCTCTTTTGTTTTGCTCTTGCTCTATTGCCAAGTGATTTGATAACTTTCTTTAGTGTAAAGCTTGGATTCCTTTCTCTTTACTTTTTGTGTATCTACTATAGGTTTTGTGTGTGTGTGTGTGTGTGCATGTGTGGTTACTGTGAAGTTCACATATGACATTTTATGTATATAACAGTCTATATTAAGTTTATGGTTGCTTAAATTCAAACACATTCTAAAATAAAAACATTTTTACTTCCGTTCCATGTTTTATGTATATGATATCATATTTTACAACTTTTTATTCTGTGTAATCCTTAACTAATTTATGTAGATAGAATTTATTTGACTACTTTTATGTTTTATCCTTCATCCTAGCTTTATTTGATTTTTACCAGTGAATTTTTTTTTCCTTCATAATTTTCTTATTTCTAGTTATGGTTTTCTCTTTTCCACATAAAGAAGTCCCTTTAACATTTCTTATGAGTCTGCTTTAGTGATGAACTTCTTTAATTTCTGTTTGTTTTGGAGACTATCTCTCCTTCAATTCTGGATGTTAATCTTGAAGGTAGAATACTCCTGGTTGTAGGCTTCTTTTCTTTCAGCACTTTAAATATACCTTGCCACTATCTTCTGGCCTGGAAAACTTCTGGTGAAAAATCAGGTTATAGTATTGTGGGATTTCCTCTGTACATAAGTGTTTTCTTTTCTCTTGCTGCTTTTAAGATTTTCATCTTATCTTTAATTTTTGGCATTTTAATTATTATGTATCTTGGTGTAGACCTCCTCTGGTTCATCTTGTTTGGGGCTCTCTGTTATTCCTGAAACTACTTTGTCCCACAGGTTGGTGAAGTTTTCAGCAATTATTTCTTTTCTTTTCTTTTTTTTTAAATTTATTTGACAGATAGAGAGATCACAAGTAAGTGGGGAGGCAGGCAGAGGGAGAGGAGTAAGCAGGCTCCCTGATGAGCAGAGAGCCCGATGTGGGTCTTGATCCCAGGACCCTGGGATCATGACCTGAGCCGAAGGCAGAGGCTCAACCCACTGAGCCACCCAGGCGCCCAGTAATTATTTCTTTGAGTAAGTTTTCTGCCCCTTCTTTTCCTTTTGGCACCTCTATAATACAAATGTTAGTACTCTTGATGTACAGAGGTCCCTTAATCTATCCTCATTTTTTGAAAAATTTTCTTTTTGCTGTTCAGCTTGGGTGCTTTCCATTATCCTGACTTCCAGATTGCTGCTCTGTTCTTCTGCATCCTCTAATGTGCTGTTGATTCCCTCTAGTATATTTTCCATTTCAGTTATTGTATTCTTACAATAGCTTTGATTGGTTCTTTTTTCCATTTTCTGTGTTTTCACTGAAGTTCTCATAGAGTTCATCCACTCCTCTTCCAAATAGGATGAGCACCTTTATAAACATTACTCTCATTTCTTCATCAGGTACCTGCTTATCTGTTTTATTTAGTTCTTTTTCTGATATTTTGTCTTGTTCTTTGTTTGGAACATATTCCTGTGTTTTCTAATTTTCTTTGATACTCTATTTATTTCTGTGCATTAGTTGCTCAGCTATATCTCATGGTCTTGAAAGTAGTGGTCTGATGTAGAATGCATTCTGTGCGGCCCAGGAGTGCAATGTCCCCATTCGCCAGAACCAGGTGCTCCAGGGGTGTCCCTTGTATGGGCTTTCTGTACCCTCCTGTTGCGATCAGATTGAAACTACTTTGAGCACAATGATGGCCAGAGATGGCCCATAGCCTGGCTGGCTGACAGACCGAGCTATAGCTTCTGTGCACTTGCTGGTCAGTGGTGTGAGCCCCCAACACAGCTGTCAGAGAGGCCACAGTGACTGCAGGTTTGCTGGTGGGTGGCGCTGCCTTCAGTATCCTCAGTGAAGAAGTCACTTTTGTGGGGCACTGGTCCCAGGTGGGGTTGTCTTCTGGGTGTGGTGGTGTAGGACCTGCTTTGGAGGCCTGCCTGTTGGGGCAGGTCTGCAGGGGTTTGCCAGGAAGAGCAAGCAGTAGATGGAGAGTGGCAACATTGGCTCCTACCAGCACCGAACTCGTTAGACTGAAAAGGGGCAAGAAAAATGAGGCCTGCAAAACTTCCATTCCTGGAGAAAGCTTCTACCCTCCAGCACAAACGTTGAGATTAGCCAATACATTTCCTTCCTACATGTCCAGGTACTTTTCAAACTTCTGTCTCTGTACTGGGTCTCTGATTGAGTGATATTGTGTGCTGACCTTTTAGGAGCAGAGTCTCCGTTTTCTATGGCCTGGTTCTCCTGGAGTTAATCCCTGCTGAATTTTCAAAGCCAGATTTTCTGAAGGCTTGTCTTCCATATAGGTTCCTATAACAGAGGGTGCATCAGGTGGGGCTTCACTCCCTCACACCTTAGGAAGGATCTCCTTGCCTTTGATATCCGTCCAGCCTGTAGTTGCCATGCTGTGGGTTTGGTTCCTCCCACATCTCTACCCCTCCTACCCTTCTTGATATAGCTTCTTTATGTCATTAGCTGTGTAAAATCTCCTTCTGCTAGTCTTCAGGTTGTTTTTGGGGTGAGTTGTATTATATGTCACTGTGGCCTCAGTGTGTCTGTGGGAGATCAGTTTAGGATTCTCATACTTTACCATCTTTCCCTTCTGTTAATACTGGGCTGTATTATCTCACATTTTAACTTAAGAACAAAACAGTGTTTTATTCATTTTTATATTCCTAATGCTGAATATGGATACACAATAAATGTTTAAAAACATTTGTTCATTGAAAGGAAGTTAGCAAGAAAGAAGAAAGGCATATATACAGAATCACCTTAGCCTTCCTCCTGTCTATAATGGATGGCTTATTAGATCACTAGACTCAAAGGCCCACTTTATCTGTTTCTGTTCTCCATACAATCTCTAAACAAATGGCATTTCCTGTCTCTGAAATGTTTATAGTGCTCTTTTCAAAAGTCTCACAGTTCAAAGTCATTAATGAGTAGAACATATTTTCTAAAGATTTCTAAACACAGCAGTGTAACCACTGACATGAGTGTGACCTTTCATGTTGACCTAGTTTTTGTTCATTATAATTTTAGTTTATTCTCTTCAACTAGATTCAATAATCAGATTTTACAAAGCACATAGCACATTTTTCTTAAACGACATAATTTTTTTTTCAGGATTGGTGATAGAAAATCAGAAATTAAGATTCTAAGCATTGGCGGAGGAGCAGGTATGAATGACACATTTTTAAAATTTGTACTTCACTCCAAACATCATGCTGTTTGATAGCAATATTTTTCGTTCTTTAAGATAACTATTTTTCTTTGCTTTTGGCTTATTAAAACTAGTAAGAGTAGTATCACTTCAACTAAGATTAAGGACCCCCATAATTTTATAACACTTGAGACTTAAGCCTTCATTAGTATAGAAATATGGATAAGATGTAGCTTTTTATATATATTTTTTAAGATTTTATTTATTTGACAAAGAGAGAGAATGAGAGAGAGAGAGAGTGCATGAGCAGGGAGAGCTATAGAGGGAGAAACAGACTCCCCACTGAGCAGGGAGCCTGATATGGGGCTCAATCCCAGGACCCCGGAATCATGGCCTGAGCCGAAGGCAGATGCTTACCTGACTGAGCCACCCACGTGCCCTGATGTGGCTTTTTAATACTTTATTTATAAATGGAAAAACACATAGAGTAAATTTAAAGGTAACTTTTATCCAAAATCATTTAATTGTTCACAGTAAAGGAAAATTTCACAGGATATTCCTTATGCTTGTCCCACCTATGTGTGGTCCATGGACTGCTTGCTGGTTTGTAAACTGTTAATGGTCGAGGAGGAGATAAAGAAGCATGCACTAGAATGTAAATCAGTGCACAGCTCCCTTCATTGAGAAACTATCAATATGGGGGGAAAATATGTTTAATGACATAGTTAATTTATACTCTTATGGCCCCACTCTTTGAGTTGCACTGGCCAAAACCTTTCCCTTCCTTGGATTCGGTTCCCAAACTGCCCTCCAACACACTCCCAAATCCACTTTTACAAGCACTTCATGGTCTCACTACTCTTAGAGCTGTGCTTGTATCCTAGGAGAAAATGGATGTCTGAAAAGGTAGATTGATGTGGGTGTATTTTCTGACTCTGCCATTAGAGCTTCTTTTTACTCTTCGGTAAAATGGAAACAATGAATTCTACCTCATAGGGCTGTAGTGAGAACTATGCAGATAAAGTTTATATCATGCTTAGCACATTGTTACTACTCCTGTAAGGTACAGGCTGGTCCCTTCTTCAAAAATAAAACAAAAAATTTCATTTGCAGACTTCCCCTCATAACTCTTTTAAAAAAAAATATTTTATTTATTTCTTTGACAGAGAGAGAGTGATCACAAGTAGGCAGAGAGGCAGGCAGAGAGAGAGGGAAGCAGGCTCCCTGCTTAGCAGAGACCCCGATGTGGGGCTCGATCCCAGGACCCTGAGATCATGACCTGAGCTGAAGGCAGAGGCTTAACCCACTGAGCCACGCAGGTGCCCCTTCCCCTCATAACTCTTGAGTAGTGTTTGTTTTATTTTTAAGTTGCTAGTCACCTGGAGATCTGAGTCAATATATTCATATGTAAAGTATAGTTATATATATTACTTATATATTTATACCTTTCTTTATTTCTTTCTTCCTTTGTTTCTTTTATTATTTTCCTTTGATTAAGTGATGGCTTAGTATTGGTTACCTCCTGGTAAGAAGTAGACACTACACTACAACTTGTATATACAGTGTCAAGTGGTAATCTCTTGGGTTTCTCAAGTATAAGTGCTCTAGTGACACGTGAATAAGTTAAATTGTGACCCATGTGAACACAAAGATAACTAAGAGCCCTCTAATGGAATTAGAATCATTTGCTTTTAATGGAGTCATTTATTCATTTTTCATACAATATACTGTGATATGATGTAATGAGGGCTATTTAAAATATTTTAATATTTTAACTATTAAAATACTATTCTAGTTAAAATATTTAACTATTAAAATACTATATTCTAACTATTAAAAATAATTAAAAATAATTTTTATTTATTATCATCTTCTACCAAGAAAATAGAAACCAGCAAGGACAAATAATGAAGGATACTGTCATGGACAATATTTTAGAGATTGTTTAAGTGAAAATATCCAATCATTGCTTATTGATATTCTAAGTCCTAAGGATTATAAAAGTAAATTCATTTAACCAAGACAGTTCTTTCCAGTGAGTTTTGCATATGAATTTCAGGCACCCAACAGGCAATCAGACTATCATTTGATAGTGTCACTTGTGCTTGGACAAGTATAGAAGCCCTACAAGGAAAAGTAATTAAAAACAATCTCTATCATGGCCAAGTTAATTGACCTTTTAATATAAAGTTAATTGAATTTCTAATGTAAATTTATCCAGATGCTTATAAGCTATCTAGAGAAAGGAACATTTGGCCTGCACAGTGATTCCTTACACAGAGGTGCACATAGGCGCTAATATAGAGAACTTATCAAAACAAAGGAAGCAACACTTGGAATTTTTCTGACTGAGCCCTAACATTGTATTAATAACAGGCTCTGCCTTGGGGAGAGAATATGGGTGCCCTTTAAGGTTACTCTTCATAAGAAATTGATCAGAAATATAAGAAGAACTCCAAGGGAAATTCAAGGTATAGATACTTAACATTCTCTGCTTAAGCAAATAAGCTGTATGAAATAAAAACTGTTTTATTTAAAATTCCTAGGTCTAGATGTTCCTGGCATGAAAAAGCACTGTTTTATAGTGCAAGGACCCCATTTAGTTAGTTTGCATGCTCACATACCAACTGGAACATGCTTATTTGATATCCTATCATTGCCTAACCGCAAGCACTGGGCAGAAGAACAGTATATTACTATACAATGAGGAACTTCCTATTTTTTAGAGAAATGGTCTCTCCACATGTTCTACAATTTAAAGGATACCTGAGAGTTTTGCATTATCCTTTGATGTCAGTATCCTTTCAAGTCAGTCACTGAACTCCAATCCATGGCAAACAAGGCCATTGGCCCTGTCTAGTACTTGTGCTCAGCTCCCATCTTGTATCATACAAGATTCTACTTCCTTATTAGCTTACAGACCTGTCTGGTTTCACTGTGTAAATGTTCTCTTCCTGCTTGCCCAGATACCTGCAGATTATCTTTTGCATATCTTTGGTGCAAATATTTTCTCTACATACATACTGGTGCTACCACTTCTCCCCACTACAATGAAAAAAACAAGTAAAAGCAAAGAAACTAAAAACCTCTCTAAATGAAATTGCTGCTTTTATCACTTAATACTCATGCTCTTTGTCAGCCTATTTGGTTTTCTTTTCAGAAACATGGGCAGGGGAATAGTATGCACCCTTTCTGTCTCCTGCTTCTCTTCTGTAGAGGTTGGTGACATGCTTTAATGAAACACAAAGCAACTGGAGTTGCTTTTATTCAAGGTCTTGAAGTACTCATACCTTGTTCATTTTAGCAATTGTTTTTAGATACTGAGAACAATTGTATTGTATTCTAAGTCTCATAGAATATGTTTTTTTGGTTCATTCTCAATACTGATGCATGAGCCACCCAATGGGGTTTCATTATTATTTGATTTTTAATGAATATTTTCTTTATGGTAGATAGTACATGAGGAAAAAATATTCCTTTTGGTAAAGGAGAATGCTAGTAATTCACACTGCATACATTTATGCCTGGAAAAATGTTCTAGAAGGCTGTAATGGGCAATGTGTTCTCCTTGCTCTGGGCTCTGCTTAAAGGAAAACCTGCTGTACTATTCAGTCCCGATGTTCAAATGCCAGAAAGCTTTATAATGATTAGATAAGATGATAACAAGTAATTTCATTTTATCCAATCTTTTTGCTTCTATTTTTATTAACCTTTTATGTACTGACTCAACTGCCATAATATATATAATGGTATATACGTTTACAGATAATTTTTTAAGATTTATTT
Organism: Mellivora capensis; assembly: GCA_004024625.1. Lineage (NCBI taxonomy): Eukaryota > Metazoa > Chordata > Mammalia > Carnivora > Mustelidae > Mellivora > Mellivora capensis. The sequence continues at coordinate 1,816 of PISX010007566.1, read as the reverse complement.
ATTTTATAGAGAGAGAGCAGGGGAAGGATAGAGGGAGAGGGAGAGAGAGAATCCTCAGGCTCCCTGCTAAGCACAGAGCCCCATGCAAAGCTCAATCCTAGGACCCTGAGATCATGAACTGAGCTGAAATCAAGAGTCAGAAGCTTAACCAACTGAGCCCCCAAGTGCCCCTATAGATAATCTTTGATCAACTGAAGCAACTCACATATGAAATACAGGTAGTATGAAACCTCTCATGACATCTTTTTGGTAATAATTTTGCTGACATAATTTTGAGAGCAATTAGGTGATTTTCTTGTTCTACAACAACACACAGACATCAGCACTCCTACTGAGGTTAAGAAATAGAAAAGAGTTTAGAAACCATCAACATCTCATTTTACAAATAAGAAGCGAGAGAATCACCAAAGCAGAACAAAAGGCAGGTCTCTTGACTTTAGTCCAGTTCAACAGATTTTACGATACAAATATAAAAGTTAATTATTGACTTGGAAAATAAGATATTAGGTACTTAGTAATAACCAGCTATTTGAAAATCTAATCTTTTAGATATTAATTCTGTCTCTGTTCATAATGACATGTTAAGGTGACACAGAAGTTTTATTTTCTAAGCTAGTTGGATAGAAGGGAAGGAAATGTAATTAGGGCAGGAACAGAAAGAGCCAGTGTGTCAAGTTTAGAAGCCAGGAGGTGGTAGGAACTAAGGTTAATGTTTTTCAGTCATCCAGAGTAAGCCAACCATTTATATCAGCGAACTGAGAATGACTGGAGAAATACAGAAAACGAGGGGATTTTTTTTTTTTTAAGCCCAGTGGCGGGGGGGATTGAATGTGGTTGTTCCTATCTTCAGATATTTCCTGTTGATCAAATTACAGAATATCTACCCCCTAAAGAACAATGGTTGTAAGAGAGAAAGATTTCTTGAGTCAATATTAAAATTTACTGAACAAACTTGTCCAGAATGAAAGTACACATCTTGAGATAAGGTGTTATCTGTGGCTCTAGGAGTAAGCATAGGCTAGAAAATATTTCTCAGACATGCTGTGCAAAGGACTTAGGCACTGATTTCTTGGATGCTGGTGCCATTAAAGGTGCTTTTGGTCCAAAAAAATCTATGGTTTCAAGAGTAACCTTCTAGAAAGTGGTAGACATTTCTCCAGAGTGGTATGGCTAACACCATGTTTGGCTATACTGAGGAAGTGGAATTTAAATGGGACTTCTAGACATGCAAATAATTTTGATCTGTAATGCTTATAAGTTGAAATGAGTAAGTACTATTTTACTCAAGTGCAGCATACTAGTAGATATTCTATGATATGGACTCTACTGATTAACTAATTTATAGAATTTAGGACTGTCTGCTTTGGATAATCATAGTTTGGGGTCTCAGATATTTTGTTAAAGGCATTCATAACCATATTATTAAAACTACATATGATTTTTTTTTTAATTTTTATTTTTTATAAACAAATTTTTATCCCCAGGGGTACATGTCTGTGAATCGCCAGGTTTACACACTTCACAGCACTAACCATAGCACATACCCTCCCCAACCCAATGTCCATTACCCCACCCCCCTTTCCCGACCCCCTCCCCCCCGCAACCCTCAGTTTGTTTTGTCATCATCAAGACAGTATGGTACTGGCACAAAAACAGACACATAGATCAATGGAACAGAATAGAGAGCCCAGAAATAGACCCTCAACTCTATGGTCAACTAATCTTCGATAAAGCAGGAAAGAATGTCCAATGGAAAAAAGCCTCTTCAATAAATGGTGTTGGGAAAATTGGACAGCCACTTGCAGAAAAATGAAAT
>PISX010007565.1:0-87749 GCA_004024625.1 Mellivora capensis | reverse complement strand
TCTCCAAAGGCAAAGGAAACAAAAGCAAAAATGAACTTTTGGGACTTCATCAAGATCAAAAGCTTCTGCACAGCAAAGGAGACAGTCAACAAAACAAAGAGGCAACCCACGGAATGGGAGAAGATATTTGCAAATGACAGTACAGACAAAAGGTTGATATCCAGGATCTATAAAGAACTTCTCAAACTCAACACACGCAGAACAGATAATCATATTAAAAAAATGGGCAGAAGATATGAACAGACACTTCTCCAATGAAGACATACAAGTGGCTATCAGACACATGAAAAAATGGTGACTGCATTTCTACGCATCTCAGTGCATTGAAAATGATGACAATCATGCTCCCTGGATTAGGGATGAAGTAAAAGAGGATTCCCAGGAACGACCGTGACAATGACATCTTGGTTTCTAAATTAGGGCAATGCACAAAGTAAGATGTAGGGGCTACTTCAGGAGATCTTTCTTTTCCATCCTCCTACTGAGGTTCCTGCTTTTTCTCTCCTCCCGTGACTAGCAGCTGCCACGGAGGTCAGCACCCTATGGCCTCCGGACCAGATCCCACAGCCTGATTCTGTCAATCAAGTGTCACCGGCCCTCAGCCACGCCCACTGGCATATGGAGCAGCTAAAGCAGCTTTCAGGCTAGAGGGACAGACGGGAGCAGGGACAGCCCCCAAGCCTAAAATTCTTTACCATCTGTCCCTTTATAGAAAGAGTTTGCTGACCTGTGTCCTAAAACACAGTTAGCTCAGAGTAGACAGCCAATACCTGTTTGGTTAAATGACAATCATCATGATTGTATACAATATTCAATAAATACTTATTAAATGACTCTAAGGGCCAGGCACTGTATTAGGTTCTGGTAATACAAAGACCTGGGACTGCAGTGGTGAGGAGGACAGACAGGGCCCCAAGCCTCATGCTGTGTACGGTTTAGTGAGGAACACAGAACACAACCATCCAAACAGTTACTTATGTGTAACTGTGAATGAGCCTTTACAAGGGGAAAAGTACCTGGCGTCGGGGGACGATATAAAAGGAAGACTTCTCTGGCAATTGCCATTTAATGTGAGTGGAGACCTGGAACCCTGGATCTCCTGATTCCGAACCATCAAGGAAAGTGAGGGTCTCCTGACAGCACATGAAAGGCAGACTTCAGCACTGATTTTCATTTTGTGCTTACTCCATCCATCCATCTATCCATCCATCCACCAAGGTCTTAGTCCAAGTAACAGGGATCCTAATAAAGTCACAGACGTTTGTTCTTTCCATCCCCTCACTGGAATGCCAAGCATCAGTGGTCAGAGACCAGCGTCAATGCACGATCAAGAGACGGTTCTTCAACCAGCTCTGGCTCTCGAAGCTTGGAAAATCAGCCTACATTGAATGGTTAATTTTCACACTTGGGGAGATTCCGTTGAACACAAACAGATGCCCCGCAGCCTGGGTGTGCTTTGCCAGTTGTCGTGTAGGTTTGAAGTTTCTCAGCATGGCCTGTCAAGGCTGATCAAGTGGCTTAAGCACACACACGCTCTGCTTTCCAAATTCAGCAAGGCTCCATGAGCTAGTGGGCCTTCTTTGGGAACATGGCCCATTGCCCCACCCCACAAACTGGCAGGTCCTGCCAGAGAAGGTGAGTGGAGGAAGGACGCAAGGAGCAGGAAGAAGTACTGCAAAATGAATACACTGTATCAAGTCTCTGCCTTTCCTATCCCTGGTTATCCTTCACAGTCCTGTTGGTTGAATCAGATTGATTCCATTTCTTTAGAAGAAAGGGAGGTACAGAGAGATGAAGCATCTGTCTCCACCTCACTGAGTACTTTCTTGAAAGGCCAGGATTTAGAAGATGTAGCCACTGATCCAACATTATTTGCTTGAGCCTGTGCCTAAAAACCTTTAATATTTAGGACTGCACAGTCCTATTAAACATAGGGGCCATCTTTAATGAAAATCAGTTAATTTAGGGCAAGAAAATTCTCTTGACTTAAGTGATACTGCCCTGGCAGGCTTCATGGTCCTTTCCCTTCACCCAGACACTCATCTGTAGTGTCTGGAATGGTCTACAGATTGGTCAGCATGAGCACCTGGCTGTTTGCTATAAAAAGCTTCAAATACCAGGGCCAACTCTCATCTCCAACACAACCACAGGGGAGTGAAAGAAAAGGAGTCAACGGAACCAAAGTCAGCTCTATTAATACCAAATTTCAGGAAAGATACTATTAAATATAGTGTCCTTACTAGTAAAGGACTTCTCTTTCTTCAGTACTTCCTACTTAAAAAAAAAAAAAAAGAGGGAAGGCAAAAAGGGAATTTGAGCATTTTTTTAAAAGATTTTATTTAGGTTTATTTTTAGGTTTTTATTTTATTAGGTTTAGAGAGAGAGAGTGTGTGTGTGTGTGCAGGAGCAGGGAGAAGAGCAGAAGGAGAGGTAAAGGGAGAATATCTCAAGCAGGTTCCCTGCTGAGTGTGGAGCCTGATGTGAGACTCGATCTTACAACCCTGATAGTACCACCTGGGCGAAAACCAAGAGTCTCACGCTCAACTGACTGAACCACCCTGGCGGCCCCTGAGCATTTTTTTTTTTTAAGATTTTATTTATTTATTTGACAGACAGAGATCACAAGTAGGCAGAGAGGCAGGCAGAGAGAGAGGAGGAGGCAGAGAGAGAGGAGGAAGCAGGTTCCCCGCAGAGGAGAGAGCCCAAAGTGGGGCTCGATCCCAGGACCCTGGGATCATGACCTGAGCCGACGGCAGAGGCTTTAACCCATTGAGCCACTCAGACACCCCCTACCTGAGCATTTTTAAGTTGCTTCTATTCTGACAGTTCTTTTACTAATTTGCCTAATGTCTTAAAGTAACTGAGGATAACCCGCATTATCTCCAAATACGACTGGGAGATACTGAGCTAAAGAGTGCATTTTGATACTGATGCTGCAGGCGAATTTCCAGCTTATTGTTACGAGGATTTTTCCACTTTTATTCCTTCCCTCAATGCACATTTATTGAGCATGAAGTACATAAAAAGGTTCCAGGGCTTTTAGTGAGGGTTGGGGGTGGGTACTGTGGCTATTGGTGAAGAATGTCTACAGTTCTCCCATCCAGAGGAGGGGATCCACGCAAAGAAATCACAGCCACAGGGAACACAGGTGAAGTAAGTGCTGTAGTCAGCTCCTCTCCAAGTCGGGAGAAGCTGTAAGCACGGGCAGGCCCTGAGGAAAGGTAACAACTTCTCTCCTGTCCTTCCTAATGAAGCCCAGTGGAAACCCACCATGTGACATCATGACACCCAGTGAGGAGTCAGAACAATCTCCTTGCACTCTATGTGGATCAACGGAACCATTGTTTATGTCACTGAAACTTCTGTTTTGTGTTTCACGCAAGCCCTTCCAGGAACCACAAACACCAGAGGAAGGCTCTTGCAGGAAATTGTATCAGTCTCTTTCATATTCTGTGAGAGACAGAAAAAGTACCTCAAACAGGATCAAGAGTAAGAGGATGATTACAAGACACACGGAAAATGGCAAATCGCTGTAATTTTAAAACAGGTTGGTCACAGACATGTTTTTGTATCAATTTCCAAACCCACCGAGAATTACAAGAGAAATCAAACCCATATGGTTCTGACTTATTTACGGCCATTACTCAACAACTTAGACAAATAACTGAATGTCCAAAACATCTTTTTTTTTTTTTTTATAAGAGAGGGACACCATTTAACAGCCAGAATCTAACTACACAGACTAAAGTTTAACCAAATATGCTGAACCTAGAGGGCCTAAGGAATCCCAAAGGGGTGGTAGAGACAAGTTCTCGCACACCGTGAAACACAGCTGGTTTTAGCCTGCAGTAACACACACACACCTCAGCTCATCAGCTCCCACTCAACCCGAGAACGTGAGATGATCATCTCCACCAGTCTAGTTTCCCTGCATCTAATATTTTACTTTTGGCTTTCTGGCCTAATGGCATGGGAATTCTGCCGAGTTATCCATTTTCAGAAAGGAAGAGTTAAAGTGGTTGTACTCACTGAGACAACAGAGCTAAGAGTGACGACAGACATTCCCGGGGCGTTGCCTTTAGTGGACAGCGGCCCACCTCTGCTCTGTGTGGGTGTGTGTGTGAGGATACGCACGAGTGCACGTGCGTGTGAGACAAATGGATGGGAAAACCAGGGATCTCAGTAAGTTAGAGGTTAAAGGACAAAGAAGCCCCAGTTTCACATAGACAAAACAGGGATTGGCTCGATGCCCCGTTTTCCAGGAGCAATATCATTGCAAAAATATTCAGAAAAATAAAAAAGCAAACCCAGAAAATAAAATAGAACTAAATTTCTCTAAAGTGTGTGATACAAGTCCATGAGGTGATAGAGAAAAAAAAAATCCTCAGTCATCAAACCCCTAAGCACTTAATTCAGTGTGATTTTTATTTTAATTTTTTAAGATTTTATTTATTTATTTGAGAGACAGACACGGGGTGTGCACGCACATGCGAGAAAGAGAGAAAGAGAGAGGGTGTGCAAAAGCAGGGAGGAGGGGCAGAGGGAGAAGAAGGCTCCCCACTAAGTGGGGAGCCTGATATGAGGCTCAATCTCAGGACCTTGGGATCATGACCTGAGCCAAAAGCAGATGCTTAATGGAATGAGCCAACCAGGCACCCCCAGTGTGATTTCTAACATGGACAAATTTCATGACCAAGGGGGGGCACAATAATCACTGTGTTTAATGTTCATTTCACTCTGCAGTGCTAAGTAGTAACCACACCGACAGTCTACCAAGGTCTTCATCAGGCTCCAACGTAAGAGCAGAGAGTTCGGTCTTCAAAGGCAAACTATCCTAGGCAACAGAGATATTAGTGATCAGGCCAGAAAGAACCATCTCCCTCCATTACCACCCGAGAGAGCTTTACAGAACTCCTACTGACCACTTGCACTACAAGAGTTCCTTGGGCCTTCTTGGCCCTGGACTCCTAGATTCAACATGAACACCTAACAAAAATTCAAATGGGCCAGTCTCTACTTTCCTCTTCCCTCCAACTTCTCCATCAGCCAAGGTGTCTGCTGGGGGCTTTGTGACTTAGCCCTAGCTCCTTGGCTTGTGTTATCCAGAGAAGTCACTACTCTTTGGTCTGCAGTCTTGCTTTCTCTTACCCAAGGGCTAGAATCTCCAAAGGTTCCCTTGAAAAGGATGGCTCCTTTTGAGTACTCGACATTTATAAGTATGATTACAAAAGTATTTAAAAAGTATTCTAATAATAGAGTTTCTAAAAGAATACACAGATAATGGAACACATTAATAACCATGAAGAGAGGTGGTACTTCATGCCTGCCCACATGTGCCCACATGCCAGAGCCTGACAGAGGGCCCTGCCCGTCACCAGCTTCTGGGTATGTCCACACCAACTGTTACACCTGCTTACTCCGCTATGGGCCGCAGAGCAAGATGACCCAACATGCTCACACCTTTACTCATTATCTAATCCCAACCTGGTTTTCCTGCTTTTTACTGGTCAAGGGTGACCATGCATCCAGTTGCTCACTCACATCCCTTTCTCGGGCTCTTTTACTGCCATTACTCAACTGGTCACTGAGTCCTACTAATTTTGTCACTTCCTACTCTGTCCCCTACCCTCCATCACTACTTCTGTCTTACATCAGGACCTCTACCTCTCTTGTCTAGATACCAACATCTCTGTTAATTAGTCTCCCTCCTGAGTTTGCCTTCTATTGTGCCTCCCAAACTAGTTTCAGAAATATAAGCCTTGTAAACAGTGAAATCATAAACACATCTGAAGAAAACACAGGTGAATATTTTTATAATCTTGGAGAGCAATAAGCATTCTAAGCATGATATAAAGTCGGGAAGGTATAAATATGGTTACTTAAAAATATCTCATAACATAAAGAACACTGTAATCAAAGATTAAAAAACTGAGGAAAATATCTGCAACATATACAGTAGAGGACATGTTAATTTCTTTAATATACAAAGAGTTCTTACAAATCACTGAGAAGAAAACCCATTTGCAAACTGAAACAACATCTCAAGTCCATCTCTTGCCACACCAGGAGAGGAAAAGGCACAAATATCATGTAAAGACTAGGAACTGAAAAATCTGTTAGACATCACAGGTAGCAAACCCGCTTCAAATGCCCTGCCTAGATTCAATGACATTAAACATCAACACTGAGATACCTTTAAGCTGTTGAAAAATGCCTCTGGACCGTCTTGTTTATGCCTATGGACACAGTGAGGCATGTTTGCACAGAACAAATCATTCCCTGTAAACTGGAAGGCCCTCTTGGCCTGTATTATTGATGTGTTAGCTTTCAGCCAGAAGGTTAACATTTTCAGGAACACTTCTCAACTCACACAACCCCAAACCTTATTATTCCATCACCACAGTCTGGGCTGGGAGGCAGGAGCAAAGGCCCCTCAGGTGAAACTAACTGGCTTTTCCACCCTGACCCGAGCTGAGTGACAAATATCCCCCCACAAGAAGGCAGAGTCCCAGCAGGGTGACATTCCTGATGTAACCGCCAAGACACCTCCTCTGACCCAGGCACATGGGTGCCCAAATCCAGGTATTACAAACCTAAATGCAGAGAGTACAAATGACTCCTCTCTTGAGTGAAAGCTCGGATGAGAGGGTGGGTGGACTGTGCCCATAAGGAGAGATAAAATTTGTTAGGAAACTGAATCATTCAAGATGCTGACTGCTGTTTATATAAATCTGGAACAAAGACCAAGTCACCTGTAAGACACCCAAGGATTCTATGGCAAAATCCCTCGATGGTAATAGCATCCATTTGCTGAAACAGAATTTTAAACCACAAAACTGAGACTAATAACTGAGAGCTACCATGAATAAATTTGGGGGAAACCAAGGAGCTTGAACCCAACCAGACAGTTTTAGAAATTAGAAAACTGAACTGATTGTTTCCCTGCCTTGAGAATGTAGGGCTGTACACGGAGGCCAAGCCTCAGAAAACCATCGTACAAGGGACGGCCAGTGCCCGAACACGTGACTTTCTGTTGTTGGAAGCAACTATCTGTAGTTTGTGAACACCTGATTCACGATGTTGTTCAGAATTACGATACAAAAATAAATCCAATTTTCTAAACAGCTTAAAAAAAAAAAGAGGTGAATTTTTACACTTGTGACATACACTGGATTTGCAGAGATTCAAACCCTGACCAATGGTTTCTCAAAACCCCTTTGTTTCTATCATTTGCCTCTAGTAAAAAAGACTAAGATATTCTCCCAATAAATCTAGAGGCCCAGGTTGCCACTGATCATTTTATTCTGGGCTCGGTGTCTTCTGCAAATGAGTGCCACACCTGGAGATGCACGGTGGGACCCTCGGTGACTGGATGCTACAAAGGGCAGCCAGGAAACGCTCACCCTAAGGAGCACAAAACCATGCCAGGAGGACCAGATCCCACCAGGCACCTCCTTCCCTCTCCATGGAGGAAAAGAGTTGTGCCTCATTTAAAGGGGTGAGTGGAGGGAAAGGCTGTGACCTTTCTATTTCTTGGAGGATGTTCTAGAGAAACGGAGAGAAACTGTAGGTCAGAAAGACAATATAAACATTGCTGAAATAAGAGAAATCAACCTTGGCTTTATGTCTGGCAGACCTAGGAGGGCCTCCTCCAAGGCCCAGCAGCCTCTAGGCGACATGGTACACACAAGAGACAAACTGCCTACTTAGAAACCTACTTAAAATTAACAAGATACCTTCCTCAGGCTCCCAGTTTTTAAGAATACCAACATGAGGATGGAGAAACGTGGAGACTCACTCTGGGAAGTGTAGAGCCCCTCTGCAGCTCTGTCTTCGTGCCCGTCGTATTCCCTGCTGGACAGCTGCCTGTTGGCCGTCTCCAGGCGATCTAGGCACACAGAAGACATGGTCACAAAGGCGTGCATGTAGACCCAAAGTCACGAACCCAGCAAGAAACGACATGGGTGCCAGGAGCCCCAAGCTGAATCCCTCTTGGTGAGAGGACTAGGTTCTAAAATCTGGGGTTGCGGTGCCTGGGTGGCTCAGTTGTTTTGAGCAACTGCCTTCAGCTCAGGTCATGATCCTGGAGTCCCACATCAGGATCCCTGCTTAGTGGTGGGCGGGGGGTGGGGGTCTGCTTCTCCCTCTGACCTTCCCCCTCTCATGGTTGCTCGCTCTCATTCTCTCTCTCAAATAAATAAATAAATAAAGAATAAGAATAAAATCTGGGGTCAGCAGCAGGAGCATGGGTTCTAAGAAGAATCCTATAGCCATGTGCAAGGCCAGAGAACCCCTATTTGGAAGTCCTTGAAAAGGAGCTAAGTGTCCTTGTCCTCAGACCCAGTCCCAGTCTAGCCCTGACCACCAGCCCTGCGGTTAGCCTGTGCTGCTACGGGCAGCTGGGAAGCCAAAAACAGAAATAAGAATGAACTAAAAATAAAAATTTTTTTTAAAAAGTCAAAATGGATGGAGATTCTACCTAGAGAGTTCTACGTTTGCTCCAACCACTTCGTAACTCTTCATTTATTCAATTCAATAATTCAGTTTGATAAGTCTGTAAGGAATGTCCGTGATTCCCAAGACAAAAGGACTTGTGGTAATGGGAAAGGTAGGCTCTAGCCACTGTTATTTTCGCCGACGACGCAACTGAAAAGTGGCTTAGCTCACTTAGAGACAAGTAAAATGTTATGGTTTAAGTCATTCTTCTTTGGAGACTGCCAACATCCTACAGCAGGTGGCTTCCAACTTTCGGGGAGTTTATATATATCTACTCTTTTCACAACTGGGGGCTTTGTCTTTTTCTTCCAAAAGCATGCTGTCCAGCTCTGTCTTCTATACTCTATCTAGCAAGAGCTGACTGATGGCTTTCAAAGAAGGCTACCAAATGACTCAGCCTGATGTGGAAAGGGCTGGGCATCCCACACTGGTCTTTTCAAACATTCTTCTTCGCAGAGTCACAAATCACGCTAAGTACTTTTATTTTATTATTGTTTTTTCAATTTTGAAGTTCTATTTTTATTTTATGGAGTCAGTTTGATGCAGACCCTTAAAAGCAGGGAAGGAGCTGCACACACGCTCCCTGACTTTCACGGACTAGTGCCTAGAAGCTGCCACTTCTCAGGCCCAGGGCAGCAACCCACAACCCACAACCTACACTGGAGAAAAGAACAGTCCTGCTCTTTGAGCACCCCTGCCCCAGGTGGTCGGACTTCCTGAGATTACTGGACACAGCGTGGCCCGGAAAGCAGGCCGCCAGCTCCATGGGAGTCTAGCTCAGCGAGCACACGGATGGGGCCAGACATGCCTCGGAGATCTCTGTTGAAATCATGAAGCCTCCGGATCTCTCCTTCCAGTTTGTTTCTCATCGCCTTGTCCAGTGATTCCCGCTTGGTGGTGGACTTGACCAGGCTCTCATAGGCTTCTGAAATTCTCTGAAGTTCTTTTTCAAACTGCAAGAAAGAAGCGGCATGAAGGTAAGATTCCTGGCACGCACACTGGGGCCTCCATTAGACTGATTCTTGGACACGCCGGCCGTGGAGGCGGGGTCTTCCTTCCACATCTCCAGTGGCACCGTCTACAGATGGTGCCATCGATTCCCCATCCCCTCTGGCCTGGAAGGGCCAAAACAGAACCTGGAAACGACTGGTGCTCAAGTCTGGCTGGACTGCCCGATGCCACCTTGCAGAACCCACGTTCCCAGACTCCAAGTCCGGTGCTCTTCCAGATACCCTCCTACCCAACCCCCAAGGAACATAAAATCCACACAAGGAGAGGTGTCGTTAGGCATTTTCACCCCTCCGTCTAGAAGCGTATTTACATAAGGACAGAGGACTTGTATCTAATTATAGACAAATGCCCCACAGGAAACCTCTTCATGTGAAGGAACTGAACGATACGGGGTGAAGATCGTTCTCTCTTCCCTTCACTAAATCAAGGGCTGTGCCTTTTGTCACTGGCATATTTATATCTGTACCAAGTCGCTGTAACTGTCCTAACAGGAGTGCCCTACAGCCGTACGTTTTTGGAAGTAGATCCCAACAGCTCCCATTTTACCATTCTGTAGCATAAATGCAGGAGAGAGGAGCATGGAACCTTGAGGAACTGCTGCTCAGAGTTGGGACTGCCGGCCAAGCGGGGAAGGGTTGAAGCAATAGCGCCCCTCACTGGGCACCAAGAGGCCTGCACCATGTTTTGGGTCGGTCCACGGGACAGCTCTGTCATCAAGAGCCAGGCACCCTCACTGCCTGCACCCCAACCGCTCAGATCAGAAAGTCCCCACTGAGACCCCTGTAAGTAATACACATCCTAAGAGAGCAGGTATGGACCGTGCATTTTCTGTATGTCTGGGTGCCAAGGACAGAGAACGAGGTAAAGATAATTACTGGTCTCGGGGTGTTCACGGTCTAGCCTTGGCCTCTCCCCAGACACGTGCGCTTCTCCAAGGCAACAAGGTAAGGGGGGTGGTGGTTCTGGATGCTCTCACAGCCTAAACAAAGTCACTTTGCAGGGGTAAGAACAGGCTTCTTTCAGAAAGATTTCAGCGAGAATGCTACTTCCAATAACCCTCGAAGGATGAACAGTACTTTGCCAAGCAGAAACGACCAGAGGGCTTCGTATTCTGGTCAGAAGATGGTGCAGGAGCCACGGCACAGGGCCACGAAAGGAAGTGTGTGTCTCTGACATGACAAGAAGTCCAGGGATGAGAGGAAGACTGGAGGGCGGGAGCTACACCCAAAGGGAGGACTTGCACCGCTGGGGGTGGGGGGCCGTCAAGACCTCGCAGCAGGTGCAACAGAGAAGCTGGTGAGTAAGACAGAAAGCGGGGGTGTCACACACTGAAGGAGGGAGACTGTGGTCTGAAGCTGGGAAGACATGACTGGGAAGAGGTCCGTGAAGAGGCTGGACAGTGTGGGGGCTTCTGAAAAGTGGCAGCCCACCACAGCGAAGCAGAACACCAAGGCGCCCCTCAGTACCAGGTTATTTTCCCAAAGGGCTCCTAACACCAGAGCTGATCCTTTCCTGGTCCCCTCATCTCAACAGGCTTTTCTGTTTCTTCCAAAGAGACCGTGAATTGTGGGTACTGTGGGGAGAGAATGGCACATCCTAACTCCTATTCATAGCCCTCCCGCAAATTATGTTCCTTCCTTTTAATTTTGTTTTCAAAAGAGATGGCTTCAGAACATACCGCCTATAGATGGCTAATTTCCTCTGTAAAGGTGGCCATTGTTTTCGGGCAGATGGGGATGCCTCGGGGACAGTCCCCTTCCGGGCCAGAGGGCGTCACCTAGTCCTCAGAGCAGAGCCCCTGAGGCGTCCCCCAGGCAACCGGTGCTGCTGGCTCAAGCCCAGGACAACCCGGAGCCTGCCTCCAGGACACGGAGCACGGGAACTTTCCCGGTCTGATTTCACAGTACTCTCATCTGGCTGGAATTCTGTCCTGCGTCTGTACTTTATGTCTCTGATCTGTCAGCTCCTTGAATGCAGAAACCGCCCTTGTCGTCCCGATACTGCGCCCTGCCCCTGACACAAGCGCAGGCTGACGGATGACTGCTCAAATAACTCCTCAAGCCAGACTCAGGCATGGGTCAACTGCTCCCGATCGCGGCTTCTCTCCTGCGCGGAAGAGCCTCCCTCGGCACACTTTATACAAGGAGACTGTGGGATCCCCAGGGCGGCATGGCTTACTATCTTAAATCCTAAAACAATCGGGAACTGGGATAGGGTTACATGCTGGGAGCTACCCAGTGAGAAAGGGCAAAGGTCTCGGTCCAGGACAAGGTACTTCCTGTGGGAAACGGCAGCTTCCTATCATCGTGATGGAGACATTCGTCCCCTTCAGTGTGTTAGGGAGGACAGAGCTGTGACGAAATGGAGTGAGTCCGAGGGATGCAGACTTTGATTCAACAGAAGGGAGAATTTCCAAACTATGTTTTCTAGAAATGGGCCCAGTAGGAGGGAGCTTCTCTCCTCTGGAAGCATTCAAGTGAAAAATGAATGATCTCCTTTCAGGGACATGAAGCGAGGATCCCTAGGGGTAAGAACTTGGCCCAGAATCATTTTCAGAATTTTCGGTCTCACTTCAGTCTATGACTTGACTGCACACTCCTTCAGAACGGGAAACACCTATCCCCCATGTCCAGAACACTGAAGCTTCCCCTGACGTTTGCTAAAGGCAAGGGGCAGGCTGGACAGGTTGGCTTTGATATGAAAACACCCAGGCCAGTTGAGAGTCCCAGGAGACAGCCCCGGGTTTGCCTCCAAGGCACCTGCCTTGCCTTCAGGCCGGTGTTAGGAAGCTCTCTGGCCAAACTGCACAGCCCCTGGGATCCCACAGAGAAGCACTCCCTGTCCCAGAAAAGAACCAGAAGCAGAGAGAGAGAAAACCCCAGCTACTCTGAGCTTGAGATACCAGTGTCTTCCCTGGGCCCCTTCACGTGCACAGCCCAGAGACCCACAGGACAAGACTGGCCTGCGGTCTCAGCCGAAGAGGGCCCAATCAGAGCCACCACTGTTTGCTGACCAAAGACCAGGGTCTCCACTCAGGCAAGCCTGGGGAACGGGAAATACCTGACTCTTTCCCTTCACATGCACACCTGGGCCCTGACAGCTTCTGAGGCTGAACCTCTCAAAGGTCCGTGGTCTAGTCCCACTGCAAACTCTGTCCATTAATTAGGTTTCAGGGAAACCGGGAGGAAAAAGAAGCAAAATGCTTGGCCAAAAGGAAAAACGACAAACAACGACTCTCTAAGGGGTCCTCAGCCGTCGGTCCCACACTAACAGTGATAATCACCACCTTGTGCCTCTCTGGAAACAGGGTCTTCCTAGATAGGCTGCGCTCTGGCAGGCTCCACATGTAGCTGTTCCTTCCCGCTGTGTTCCTGGCACAGGATATGGAGGCTAAGGCCTGTCATTAAAAATTCATCTATTTCTGGTTTGCCCTCACAGTGAATCTCTGCGAGGGCCCCAACACTGTAAGTATCCCAGATTGGATGTTACCGCTGGCACAGGGCGGCCCGTCCTTGGGAGCCGCATGTGTCTCCACCCAAACCAGGGTCCTCCTCACGGAGAAGTGAGATCGTCCCCTCACCCAACAGTCCTCTCCCCGGACCTGCTGACAGATGGCCGAACGGGGCAGCCCATGCATAGGGAGGACCTGGGACAAGGCCCACCTCGGGGACACAAGCTGCGAAAGGTTATGTCACAGCCTCCAGGCAGCCCTTGCGTCT
The DNA here is from genome assembly GCA_004024625.1 of Mellivora capensis. Classification (NCBI taxonomy): domain Eukaryota; kingdom Metazoa; phylum Chordata; class Mammalia; order Carnivora; family Mustelidae; genus Mellivora; species Mellivora capensis. The sequence goes on along the minus strand of PISX010007565.1, from coordinate 74,523 downwards.
CCTGGTACTGGCTGCAGACAATAGCTCGGGACGAGTGATGAACACAGAAGGCTCCATTAAAAGCTGTATGTTCAATGGACAATTCCAGTCTGACATATGGCTGACTCATGCTGTGGAGTAACCATAGAACCATTTGGAATATTCAAGAGACTGAAGGAGTTTTGAGTTCCAGAAGGGAAACCACTTTTGATTTTTCCTTTTTTAATCATCAAAATCCTTTTGACCCCAAAGATTAAGAATCATTGCTTGTGCGGGGAAGCTGAGCCTCTGGGAGATTGATTTGGTTTTTTAAACAGAAATGTGCACTGAAATCAAGACAGCGGTGCTCTTGATGGGTCAGTAAAAAGTATATGTTAATAATAAAAAAAAAAATAAACCAAGAATAACAAGACCTCCCAATTTCTGCACCTTCCACTATTCAAAGACATCTGTGTGGAAAGACCCAGGACCAAACTGCCCTCAGGTGGGTCTGCCTAACTCCTGGACCTCTCTGCCACAGGGCTTCATTAGGGAGAAGAAAGAACGACTTACTTCCCAGGAGGGGCTGGGGAGCTCCTTCCCAACGTGCAGACTGCGCCTAGAAGGAATCTGCCCCTGTAGGTGTCTGAGGCAAGCTTGGGTCTGAGCAGGGACTTATAGCCAAGGCCACAAGACAGCGTGCTTGTTTCCCAGCTTCTGGGGTCCAACCAGGGTGGGGGTGGGGCCGCAAACTTCAGGCAGCCCATTTCTCTCTGGCTCTCATTCTTTCCCCTCCAAGAAAGGCATCCGGAGGTCTCTGAGCCAAGTCTGGTCTTGACTCTAGGGAGCTCCAGACCCTTTGGGCGGAAGCTCTGCTCGAACGTGCTGGGGCAGATTCTGCCTGAAAACACTGGCACCATCAAGCCCACTGCTCCCAGGGTGTACTGCCAGGAAAGAAGAGGCACTCCTGCTTCAGAAACGCTGACCAGCGAGAAGACCAGCTGAGAGGGGAATGCTACGCGGGCCAGCCAGCCGGGAGCATTAACCATCACATGGACCAAGTGGCAATGCTGCTGTAGTCAGGCGGGGTTTCTATTCCGACCTTTCCTCTTCATGAAAGCCCCGGGGTGTCCAGGACAGAGCCAGGAACTTAGACTCCTAGAAGGTCACTCCCACCACACAGGCCTCCAGGTCTCCAGAAAGGAAACTCTAGGGCTCTGTGGCCCTCCCGCTCTGCCACATCCTAATGCCTGTGCCCCTCACCTCTTCCATGCAACCGGAAGCCTCCCAGGTCCTGACATGTGGGACATCATGAAATCATTGCCTACAGCAGTTCATCCTGCTGGAAGTTCTCCCACTGACTGTGGCTCTTGGCGTAAAGCCCCACACTCCAATAGTCCCGTGGTAAGGACACAGGCTGGACTCGCATGGCATCTCCCTGCCGGACAAGTGCCGGACAGAAGGAGGGACAGCAGGCCATCACGCGGACTCCACCTGCAGCCTTAAGACCACGATGCTTTCTGCAGAGCCCAGCTGACGAACCCCAAGTGGCTATCACAAGATTCCTGAGAACCCTGTCTCTCTCAACCCACTCCTCTGTGCTCCCCTCGGTGCTCCCTCTTTTACACCGTCCACCCAGGGGAATACGATTGAACTCTTGAGTCTCAGGTCCAGGGCCACCCTACCCCCACCCCGTACCTGACATTCTACTGCAGGGATGAGCTCAGAGGACGCTCCCTCTCTTGCACCCGAAGCTTCTCCAAGGCAGGCACTGTGTCTTATTCATTTGTCTCCCTAAAGCTTTGCACAGCGTCCGGCGTAAAAAGGGGTCACTGCCGGCCCGTGGTCTGGGCATCCACCCCTGATGAGCGGTAAAAAATTCTGACGCTCCCAGAGACCCTGCTTCTCCCTCTCCTTCCATCGGGAAGTCACATACCTTGTGGAGCTTGTCGGCATTGTCGTAGTAACCCTGAAGTTCCTGGTGAAGCACCCGGTTCTCCTCAGTGAGTATCTCCACCATCTGCTGGGCTCGCTCCACGATGGCGAAGGCATCAGGCCCGAGCTGCTGGCTGGGTGAGGCGGCTGGTGGGGGCTGCGGGCCTGCCAGGGTCATGGGGAGCGGCAGCGGCAAGGACACGGAGTGCAGCGGCCCGCTGACCGGGGGGTTCTGGGAGGACATCGGGCTGTGCTGCTGCACCGTTGACGGGAAAGGGAGCTGGCAGGGGCGGCTGCAAGGGAAGTGGAGACCAGGCATCAGACCCCAGGAACACAGTGGGAGGAGAAAGTCCCCAGCGAGACCCCAGGCCATCGGCGTACATCCCTGTGCTGGCACAAGGACGGCAGGACCAGGCCCTCACCCACTGATAGGTAATGTATTCCCCCTCTGGATCAGCACGCTGGGATGGCGGGAGCTACCAGGGCCCTGCTCTCATGAAGCTTCTGTTCTTGGAGACGAAACAGGCGAGCCATTCAAACCAGGTCACGAGACGGTGGGCAGTGAATGGCTAGTTCATTCTGGGAGGGCAGGGAAGGGGACGTGGGTGCCTGAGCTGAAGTCTGAAAGACACACAAGAAGGAGCCCATGGCTGGGGCAAGAGGGTAAAGGAGGAGGCAGAAGAGCATTCCAGGTAGGAGAATTGGCTAGCGGATGGGGCCTACATTAGGACTTAGCACAGGCAGACCCATAGATATGAAGCACAGCCAGCGAAAGCAGGACAAGGTAAAAGCAGAGAGAGCAAGAGGAAAGGGCCTTTGTAAGCCAAGGCCAACCCTGCCCTCAGAGTGTAGTCCATGCCCATGGAGGAGCTGCCCCATGGGGTGGTGTAGAGATGAGACACACAGGGGCCAGAACGGATGTAGGGTGCCCCGCAGGGAGGCTGAGTGTGGTCTCGGTGAGAACCGATGGGAGTCTCACAAGGCCGTAGCAGAAGGGCAGTTAGGGATGGATTTAGGAGACATCGGTTAGACCATGCACAGTGAGAGAAAAGGGGAAGAAAATTTAGAAATCACTCCTAGACTTGGGGCTTTGCACAAATGGACAGGGGTGCCATCCAATGAAATGGGCAAGTCTTCAGGAAGAGACAAGTCTTTTGTTCTAATCTGCCGGGATGAGGAGTTCTGCGGATCTTAGCCACATTATGAAGCCCAGGCACTAGCTCCTCTGTCTGCAACCATGAGCTCCCATCTCTCATTCTGCTCCGCAACAATCCCCACCTCACTATTCCGTTACCTGTTCCATAAGAATCACGGTATTTTCTCTCGGCCTCCGCCAGGGGCTCCTACCAACAACTCCTGCAGGGATAAGCAGCATAGACGCTCTTGCTGGCTGCCTCTCCTCTGCAGGCTCGGGACTTGGTGACCTCCCTAACCTTTTAGGTCTCAGTCTGGGAACTAGAGCTCGAAGAATTATCAGCACCCCTAAGTCACCCATGTTCTGTGTCACAGGGTGACCTCTGTGACCTACTTCCAATCCCTGATGCTCACTTATGTCTCCTCCCATCACCCGTGGCTAGCTGTAGCCAAAGCTCTCAGAGCTCCCCCCACTTTGCCCAGGAGGCCATCTGGCCTTCTCTTTTCCTTTTAAATATATTTGCTGGGGGGCGACTGGGTGGCTCAGTGGGTTAAAGCCTCTGCCTTCGGCTCGGGTCATGATCTGGGTGTCCTGAGATTGAGCCCCGCATCAGGCTCTCTACTCAGCAGGAAGCCTGCTTCCTCGCCCCCCCCCCCCCCGCCTGCCTCTCTGCCTACTTGTGATCTCTGTCTGTCAAATAAGTAAAATATTTAAATATATATATATGTATATATATATACATATACATATATATATTTGCTGGAATGTTTTTGGACAGTGTCAGCCTCTGTATCGCTCATTTTGTAATAAGCATCTCTCGTAGCCAGGATTCCTCCTGGCAGCCACGTGTTGTACTCTAGAAGAAAATGTGACAAGAGTCACTTTAGCCCTCCCTACGTGGAGATGCAGAGATTCATAAAGGTGACCTCAGAAGCAAGCCAGCAGATCCCAGCAATGTGACCTGCCACAGGCCCTGCTTTGGCAATGAACCCCAGAGCTCTCAAGCTCGGCTCGGAAGGTATTTCCCAACTAGATTTCCTTGTGCCTTCAGTCAGAAAGCCCCTTCCCTTTCCTGTTCAAACAGCTAGGATCTAACTTTCCTGAGGCAAGGCAGAGAACCGTGGAGCTCAATTTGGTTCCTGATTCCTTAGTGGGCTCCACTTTCCAGCCATCCTCGGATGTCAGATCCCATGGAATGCTGTATGTGGGGAGAGCTAAACCACTCCTCCTCCCTCCCTCTCCATACCTGTTACGTAACTACAGGCCCATCTCTTTAGAAATAAAACATATCTGCATTTTTATGAATTTGTACCCCTACCATGCTGAAACGTATGAGTATGTGTGGCCCCGTTTGTATGAGATCTAACTCCATAGCAAGAGTGAAATGTCCCTGAGCACCATTCTGAAGGCCTGGTGTTCACCGTAGATTACAAGAACAAAAAACCCCATATCTGTTACAGAATAAGTGCATTCCTACAGGCTGGCTAAATCCTAGAGGATATTTTTCATAGAAAGAGGTTGCCTTGGCAAGAGGCAAAACACGTTACACGGCCTCCATTCAAAGGCAGATGCCTATTCTCAGCCCCAAGTACTCCCTTCACACTTGGTCCAAGGCAAGGAACAGATATGGCATGTCTCCTGGGGGCCGAGGTGGGCACAGATGAGCCTGCATCTCTACTGTCTGAAGCTTGGGGGCTCCCTTTGGCCCAGGCAACTATCTATCTATTCACATTTATTAAACTCAGGGATTTGGGACTCACTCATGGCCAGAGGTGGGCTTATCTTCTCATCTTTTTCTGATCTAGGACAAAAAGGAAGTGTTTCCTGAATGCCAGCCCAAGTCATCCATGATGGTGACTAGTCACTTGCATGGCAAAGCCAGAAAAGGATGTTTGCCAAGGTTAGGCAACAGAAAAGAACTCACTTTTTCAAAATGGGAACTCTTCTACTAAGGAGAACACTGGCCTTGTAAATAACTCAGTTACACATTCAATAAACAGACCATCACCATGGACGATGGGCAGGGAGGACAGCAAACGTCCATTCCTTGGCTCCACCACTCTGCCAGCAGGTTGGTGAGATCAAAGAGCTGGACCAGGCAGATCTGGGCTTAGTGGAAATGAGGGGGAAAGAGTGTAACAGAACCAGACAAATCCTCACAAGATCATACCAGAAACCACCTATCCTCAGCTTCCAAAGATAATGTTGTTGATCGGCCACGTCCCAAGCAATGAGAACACAAAGGGAAAGGAAAAAGACAGGATGGGAACCAGTACGCATTGAGAAACACCTGCGAGTAGAATTCAATGCTCTAATTATCTACTTGTTCCTGACTTCCTTCTGTGAAGTCACAGAGCGAGCTTATTTGCCACCACGTGCCTTGACTTCCTGGGACTGTGTACTACCTAGCTCAACGCTAAAGAACTTAAGGGCTTAATAATATATATAAAGGCCGGCACAAAGTAAGCACTGGATAAGTGTGAGCTATAATCACCATTACTGTTACCATCTGAATCCCACAGCCCCTAATAAAAAGCCTTGGGACGCCTGGGTGGCTCAGTTGGTTAAGCAGCTGCCTTTGGCTCAGGTCATGATCCCGGCGTCCTGGGATCGAGTCCCACATCGGGCTCCTTGCTCGGCGGGGAGCCTGCTTCTCCCTCTGCCTCTGCCTGCCGCTCTGTCTGCCTGTGCTTGCTCTCTCTCTCTCCCTCTCTCTCTGACAAATAAATAAATAAAATCTTTAAAAAAAATAAAAAGCCTTGCACCGAGTATGGCACGCGTAAGTCCAATAAATTTTCTCTGTTACGGCTAACAATTACTGAGCACTTTTTGCATTCAGCATCTAATTTTAACCTTTATAGTTGCCTTCTAAAATAGGTCTCATTATCAGCCTATCAAGATGAGAAGAACAAAGCACAGGATGGTAACTTACGAACTAGAACAGAGAGAACAGGAACATAAAGGAGAGCCCCGCCCAGGCTTTCTGATTCGAGAGTCCATGCAGTCCACTCTTTCTCTGTCCTGCTGTGAGCAGGGAGGGAAGGCAGCTACCCTTTGGTCCTTCACTCCTGAGGTCCTGGGGCCCACTGTGAGCAACTACGCCCACACTGAGCCTCAGAACGCCGCAGACAGTGACCTTTTCCCAAGTGCCACCCAACTGACCAGTAAATATGTCTGAGCAAAGCCAAGTCCACAATAATGTATTAAAAATACAGCCTTTAAAGAGTCACATTTATGAGACAAAATGGGGGTCATGGAGGAAGTTCTTGCAGACTGGCCCTCCTTCATCAATGACTTGGGCCATATGCACATAGCCCAATCCCAGAATTGGTAGCCACTTCTTTCCTCCAAACTGACAACCTGCTGAAATCATGATCCTCACAACCTGCCACCACTGTCCTATATCAAGTCTTTTGTTCTCCTGAATTTTCATTTTAAAGGTAATATTATTTAATTTTTCACACATGTGTCTTTTCTCCCAAATTTTTAGCATGCATGTTTTTTGAGGGTAGAAGATGATGGCTTAAACTAGGTTGGTACCCAATACACATGTGTCAGTTGATTTGGCCCCTAAGCCAAGGAGCAATTTGGGAGACAACATATGCTTGATGTGCTTTCAAATAATGGCTAAACCCTCAACATTGTATTGAAGAAGAGACCTCTGGTGTTTAGATTGGTTCTGGAAAATTGGTTCTAAGTAGAATCTCAAATCATGATGTTGCCAATAAAATAACATAGCTCCATGTCACTGCCCTTTTTTTCCTCTTAAAGATTTTTATTTGAGAGAGAGAGAGTGCGTGTGCAGATGAGCATGAGCAGGGGGAGGGGCAGAGGGAGAAACAGACCACCTGCTGAGCGTGGAGCCCAATGTGGGGCTCATCCCAGGACTCTGAGATCATGACCTGAGCCAAACTCAAGTCGGAGGCTTAACCGCTTAACCAACCGACTGAGCACCAAGGTGCCCCATCACTGCCCTTCTCATGTATTTGGGGTCACAAAATGCAGCTCAAAATGGGAGTAACAATGTTATTTGGATGGAGGAAACAGGGTCATTGGTGACATGTAGTCACCAGTCCATTTGCTCCTCTGTGCACACGCAGGCCTTCATACGCAAGCTTGTTCATAAACTCCATATTTATGTGACACCTGGATGTAATGTATCACATTAGCACGTCACACTGTTATAGTGATTTCTCACAAACTTGGGCATTCACCACTCTCATGCCATACACTACCTTATTTTTAAAGTGCGCAAACTTCAGGATTCACAGAGCTGAGATCTCACTACAAAAAAAAAAAAAAAAGAGGGGGGAGCCTTTCAACTGGGGGGGATCTAGAACCCATCATACTCCCACTGCATGGGGACTACCTCCAATTTTAGTACAGGAGAGCCCTATTCCTCAGTACGGGGTCTCTTTTCGCTGCTTCTGCTTCTTTCTAACCATGGACCCACGGGTGAGTTTTTAACTTCTTCACCTTTAAACGAGATGATCATACCTACCTCACAGGGTTGTTGCGAGAATTAAATGAGACAAGGAATATAAAGCATGCCACACTGTGTGTATCCTGAGGGAAGCACTTAAACCTGTTAGTCTCTGTCGTTACCACACACTGATCACTGGTGTTCAGAGAAAGGCAAGAAGAACCACCTGAGTGTCCCCTCCTCTTCAAACCCCATGTGATGAGGATCGCAGTCCCTAATGCTCGACCTCAGTAAGGGATCAAAGCTTATTCCGGCGCCACAGAACCTTGGGCTTCTGAAGAACTTTCCCGCAGCACAGCAGAGAACAAGAGCCTGTTTCAAGGCGATGTCTGGACATGTCAGGGCACTCGCTCTCAGAGTCTTACCTCCCCTGGGACTTGTGTGGTCCCAAAGAGTAGCCACGAGCTACATGTGCTCCCAAACACCTGAAATGTGCAGGAAGTGTAGAAGACAGACATCAAAATCAGAAGACTCAGGGCCAAAAATGTAAATTGTCTCATTAATAGCTTTCAATGCTGATTACCTGTTGAAATGATCATGGTTTTAGCTAACTAAAACGTGTTTTTATTTATTTTTTCAAAGACTCATTTATCTGAGAGAGAGAGCACAAGCAGGGGTGGGCTGAGGGAGCGGGAGAAGCAGGCTCCCCGCTGAGCAGAGAGCCCAATGCAGGGCTGGATCCCAGGACCCTGAGATCATGACCTGAGCGGAAGGCAGAGGCTTAACCCACTGAGTCACCCGGGAGTCCCTAAAACGTGTTTTTAAAAATATGTTTCTAACAGGTTAACTTAACTATGTTTTAAAATTAATTTCACTTGTTTTCTTTTAACTTTTAAAAAATGTGGCTGCCAAAACATTTTTGAGTAGACACGTGTGGCTTATAACTATACTTTTATTGGACAGCACTGCTGTAGACCGTATTGAATGTACACCAAAAGGCCTCATTTTGGGAGATAATTCCAGGATTCAGTGACCATCAGAGCAATTCATGCAAAGAGACCAGCAGTCAGTCCCCTCCCTGCTCTCCCCATATTCCCAGGTGTCAAGGGTGATCAAGTTATGTACAATATATGAAACTCAACGTTCATCTGAAATTAGGCCATCATGCTAACATTTAATAAATTTGGCTCATGTGATTAACAATTAAAAATTTAAAACTTTTCAAACTGTGGCAGGAAAATAAACATCAATGGATAAACAGGTGGAGGATGTGACCAAGGAATTCAAAAGAAAAAATACAGACAGCTAAAGACATATTCCAAAGCAAACTCATTAATAGAGACATAAAATCAAAACAACTTCTTTCAGTACTGACATTAACAATTCAGTTCAGTAAGTTTCCACTGAGTCCCTAAGAAAGGACATTTTTTAAATCATATCTAGACATATTAGGATTTCACCTAGTACGTGTGCAACACAATGCACAGAAAAATGACTAGAAGGAATTATAATAAGAAGTCAGAGTGGCTCATGCTATGTGATGGGATTATGAATTTTTCTTCCTTGTCCTTTTTTTCTTTACAAAATTTCTACAATGGACACATGTGGCTACTTTTTAAAAAAATCATTATCTAAGATTACTTAGATACATTTATGCTGTAGAAAAATTAGAAACTGAAGATAAACCCAAAAATCTGCATCATTATTGTGATAATCAGAGAAAGTAAACAAAATGAGATAAAAGAATTTAAAAACAAGATGAAATCATAAAGCGTTTCTTGGCCTGTGGTGAAGAGGTTCAAGCGTTAATGTCGTTCAGCAAAAATACCTCCTGTTTACGCAGAGTTTTCCCACTTAGAGTACTCTCTTCTGATTTTCTGACCCTCGGGGCAACACAGCCAAAGCTTACTGAACTCTGGTTATCTCTGGATAGTGGGATTGCAGATAATTTCTACTTTCCTTCTTTGTCTTTGTTGGGGGGAGAAAATGGGTTTTAGAAAAAATGAGCTGTAACAGTTTGCAGATAAAGAAACTGAGGCTCAGAGAACTGACGCAACTTACTACAAAATGGAAGAGCCAGAACTCAAAACCCCTCAAATCTTCATGTAAACCCAAATCCTCCCCGCTGGCCCCCATTGATTGTGCAGACACCAGCAAGACTCGTAAATGCCCAAATTAAGACTCAAGTCTTGTGTAAACTAAGATCAGATTTATTTCTATGCAGGACGGACAGAGGCAAATCCTCTTGTTTGAAGAAGTCACTGGTCTCACGCATTATAGCTGGAACTGTGTTAGGTTTCCTAAGAAAGTAACCTGAACTTGACCCTAGCCTTTGAAATTCCCATACTGCAGAGCTTTTTCTCAAAATAAAGAGCATGTTTCTTGGCTCATCCAGCCATAATCCATCTTAAAAGCTGCAGAAACTCCTGAGTTCTAATGCTGGTATTCAAAACACATGTTTAGCTGGTGGAATTTAAGTAAGGCTCCGTGGCCTCATTTCTGTTAAGGGCAACACATAGTTTTTAATCCAACAACCTTGGACCTGGCTTATCTTTTGTCCTACATAGCAATTCATGTTCATAACTCTATAAACTGCAAATTACCGCTCTGGATATACACTTACTCTGAAAATTCTCCTCCCTCCTCCAGACATTTCCAACTGGAAGCAAGATGGGATCACCAAACATTGTCTTATAATACAGCACATTCCAAGCCCCGTGCCCACCAAGTGAGCCCTGCTCTTGGGCACCTCTCTCTGTCCTTGTTCATGGTTTAAACTGCACTCTGCTTGCACAGTTGGATCAACATGAGTTTCTTGGGAGAGGTGTTCTCTCTTTCATTTGTCACATGCACTCCTTGGCTGTGTCCCCTCTTGGTGCCTCCCTCCTTACTGTACTCTCATTTGGTATGTTCCCAGAGGATGTCATCTATCCTAAATAAAACTAGCCCTGGAGGTTTCTCTGGGGAAAAATGCACAGTGCATTTTTATTTTTTTTAAAGATTTTATTTATTTTTTTGACAGATGGAGATCACAAGTAGGCAGAGAAGCAGGCAGAGAGAGAGAGGATGAAGCAGGCTCCCTGCTGAGCAGAGACCCCGATGTGGGGCTCGATCCCAGGACCCTGAGATCATGACCTGAGCCGAAGGCAGAGGCTTTAACCCACTGAGCCACCCAGGTGCCCCGCACAGTGCATTTTCAAAGGAAAATATGAGCAACTTAGGACATTAGTTACACCACACTTTCTCTCTCTGGATGCAGGAAACTGTCAGCCCGTGCCCTGTTGGGAAGGAGGGTGGTGGAGATGGCTGGCCCCGCGGCGGGTTGGGGGCAGGGGAGAGAACCAAGCAAGTTTCTCCTTGCAAGGAGGTCCGCAGCACCTCCTGCTTGACATCATCTGTAAGATGCTTTTATCAGCCCTGGACAAAGGGCTGGGTCAAAAACGCCATCATTCATGCCTTTACAAGGTATCTATTTACATACTAAAAATCCAATTAATACATTCATAGATGGAAAAAATACTAATCAACCGTTACCACTCTTTTCTCTGTTCCTGAAAAGCTAGTAAAACTATCTTCCTATGCTTATGTCTGGGCCTCAGTGCTTACCATGAACATCATGGATCTCCCCTACCATCCATTAGGGACAGTGACAGCGCCCACCCCTCATAAATGCAGTGACAACAGAGGAAGTTCACCCACACAGAGTGCCCGGCGCAGGCAGGCACTGAAGCTTTAGTCCTGTACCACTGCCCCCTGCTAAGGGTGCAGATGGAGTTCTAGACACTGCAAGGTCAGGGCCAGTGTTAGAGAACACAGCTTTTAGTGTGTTCTGAATCCATTACAATATATAGATCATACAAACAGAAGACACAAACGGCTAATTTGCAAGGTTAAATTAACCATTAAATTAACCCCCCAAATAACCTAGCTAATAATTGCAAAGTAAAATAAAGAATTAACACTATCTGCCCATTAAGTCAGCGAAGGTTTTGTAATGACAATGACTAAGGTTGGTCAAAGGGCAACAGTGACACACACACTGTAATAATTTTTACCAAGTTATCTGGTATCACGAGTCATTAAATGTTTGTTACAATTTACCCAATAATTTCAACTCTAAATAATGATTCCTAAAGAAGTGAACCAAAAGTTCGGAGACCCCCTCCAGAGAAGAGACCCCCCCGGACTTCTACTGGGGCAAGGACAGACAGGGCAGCCAGCCACAACCTGAGTGAGAAGGGGATCTGGGACTCCACGCACTCTCGAAACATCCAATTCTGTTTTTAGCTCCACCTTCACGCCAATTTTCAGAAACACTACCAAGTCTTAAATATCTGGGGTCTTCTCTCAGGCCCTCCCATCACGCACTCAGAAAGCCACCCCCTCCCAGGGCCAGAGCCAGGGCCAAGGCCAGGGTCAGAGTTAGGGCTGGGGTCAGAGGCTAGGGGATAGGACCAGGTGTCAGGAGTCAGGGCACAGAAAACTTGATATGCATGATTGTGTTCACTAGATTATTTGTAGAAACGATGATGTAAATTATATACTTTATAAAATATCACCCAGCAATAAAGAGGATGGTAAGGAAAACAAGTACATGGCATTGTAGAAAGAACTGATACAACATGACTTAAAACAAGCTAAGATACTACTGTAGAAAGAATGTGATACAGCAGTACGGGCAACAGCACAGACCAGCCAAGATACTACATTATACTACACTGAGTATAATCTGTGAGGATAACACATGAAAAAATGAATGTGTAGAGGAAAATGTTAACCGTCGTTGTATTAAGAAAGTAGGCTACTTTAAGTGATTTTTTTGGCCTTTTCGGTTTCCACTTTCGGATATATGGGCAGACTTCTTTGGAAAGCAGACATGCACTTGACTAACGTCCTCACAGCTGCTCTGACAGCGGTCAGCTCATCTGCTGGCACTCACTTCCACTCACGGAACAGTCCATAAGCCAAGTCACTGCTTCTAGAATCCTCTTTCCACAAAGTGAGTATGAATTATCACCCAAATGCTTTTTTTTTTTTTCTTTTAAGCACAATTCTACATAGAACAACCTGTCCGATTCTCACCTTGTCCTCTTTTATCCATTACCACTTTCAGGTTGAAGAAAAAGGACGATGGAGCAGGAATAAAACCAGAGCCTTCCTCCTTGGCTGGCTCCTGTTCCCTGGAGGTCCCCACCAGCCACCTCAGCAGGGCCTTAGTCTCCCCATCTCTGCCAGCCTCACTACCTCACCCACGACAGGGGCCAACCGGTGCAAGTCAACGAGGCTGTAACTGATAGCTTCTCCCTGGGGTTTCCCACCAAGTGCTTTACAATAAACCACCACACACCTCCACCTTTAGCAGGTCAGGGAGGGTAAATGTATAAGCTATGGTGGGTCAGTAATGAAGGCAAGAACTCCCAAGTTCTTCCTCCTCCTGTCATAAGCTCAATGCTCTGTCTCACTTGCCTTTTGGACCTTTCCATCGGTAGGCAAACACCCGTGAAGTCTGAACAATGTTAAAGGCCAGGAGATGGGACTCTGTGACCTCACTCAGTGAGGCCACCTTCCTTGGTGGCCAGGAATCTGTGATGTACGGACCCCACAGCCTGCAGCTTTCAAAACCATCGCCATCAGTGACAAACAGGAAACTCTTTAGGTGCAAAGGAACATAACCACAAAACTCAAATCTCCTGGGTCAAAGGAAACTTGAAGATCGCACACTGTTGAGTCTCAGATCCCACCCTTGGAGTTCAGACCACGCTGGATGTGTCTGCGGCAGGACTGGTGTGCATGTAACTTTGTTGACTGTCAGCCCAGGGCTGGGCGGCTGGAGCCATGCTGGTGAGCCATGGCCAGGCTCACAAAGGGGCCTTTCAGCTCTGGAGCCGAGCCTCAGCGGCCTGTCTGTTACCTCTCTGGGGCCATTTTGATGTTCTGTGTCAATCCGGCCACCAAGCCTGGCAATTAGCTCAAATCCCTCACGCATTTCTTCTTCTTTTTGATGTCATAACTTTGAGACAAATGACACTTTCCACAAATAACTGGGTAGATCTCCTACTGCTGCTTCTCTTCGCCCCTTACCCTATCTCCCACCTCCTATCTCACCTACGGCCAGATGACAAAAAAACAAAATGACCCACGTTATGCATTGCTGTAAAGCCAAAGAGAAGAGGAGGGCTTCCTTTGGGGATGCCCCCACCTTCTAGCAAGCTCTAAAGGCTGAGTCAAATGTTCAGGAAAAAATGTGAAACATCACAAACTCTGTTATGATCCTGTGATAAACATCCTTGATGACTATAAACAAGTCTCTTGAATCAATGTGGCACATATGCCAGAGATCTGAAGACTTTTCATCCCCCCTCTTCAAACCTGACAGTTTTAAAGTTCAAATGTCTCCTGTGGCTTGAGGAACTACAAAAGGGTAAAAAACAAGAGCCCCGCATGCCCCATCTTGGATTCCTCAGTCAGACTATGATGCCTTTGGGGAGAACGAGGTCCACAGCCTGGCAGAGGTCTCCGGGGTGCTATCTTGCTTCCAAGCTGGCATTCCCAGCCTAACACGCAGGGAAATGTGTCAGCATCTGGGAAGCAGAGGGCAGGCGAGCCAGCTCTCTCCCTCTGCCAAGGCCCACTCACTGCCTTCTCAGAAGACGTACAGCCAAGGTGCACTCTACACACAGCTGCTGGGGTCACCCAGGGAAAACTCAACTCACCTGATTTGGAAACAGATAGATAAAGCCCTTTGTGAGAATGACGACATAGCCAAGAATAGGCAGTGGTCACTTGCCTCCCCTTCTCCTGCTTCACAGTCTCTCCAAGAAGCCTGGCAGCATTGAAATACTGTTAACTCCCAAATTTGTACCTTCAGACCCAATTTCTCTCTTGAGAGTTTTCCAACTGGCCTATTGTTTCTCAGCTTCTGGGTCTAATCAGTCATTAAGTCCTGTCCGTGAGACTTCTCTGCCTCTCACAGCACATAACGTTCCCCTGTACCTCCGGCCTCCAACGTAGGCCGTGCTCACCAGTTCTTAGCTGGACTACTGAAATTGTCCCTGGAGGTCCTCATGGCCTCTGGTCCTGTTTCTCTGATCCATCCTCGATCGCCACTGAAGTCAGCCTAATAAACACACACACAGTCTCTCCCTGGAAACACTGGCTTTCCCAACTGCTTATGGCTAAATTCCAAACTCCATAGGAGGACTCCCAGAGACCTTGAGGGCTGGTCTCAGCTCCGTGTTCTAACACATCTCTGCCACTGCTGGCCACTCCCTAGCCCACCTGTGGTACCTGGGTGTGTTCCAGACCAAACCAGCCCATTCCCCCCGCAAACTGCGTTCCGCTACCCCATCTCCTCACATGCTTTCCCCACAGCCCGACTGGTCCTTTGAGACCCAGCTTGGATGTCACCTCCTCTGTGGGGCTCTCCCCAGTGCCTCCGGTTGTGAGTCATACGATCTCTCTGGTTCTAAGCACTCTATGTACTGCCTTCAAACAGCCCCGTACTACAGAGCAGGGATGGGCTCAGGGGCTGGTCCCACCAGGACAGCGAGATGAGGTCCTTGAGGGCGGGAGCCCTTCTTTATTTCTAACCGGGTACAAGGCCGCACAGAGGAGACACTTGGTAAGTGTTGCTGAATCCAGCCATCAATAGGAAGAAGGATCAGAATTAGGGCAATGGAGGGAATAGCTGTTGATGGTCAGGCCACCGGAATCTCGTCCCAGCGGCCTAGAACGGCAGACCGCGCGCGGAAATGTAGGCATCTCTCCAGGCTTTAGTGTCTCATTTGCTCAATACAGAGGTGAAACTCTAAGATATCTACGGGCTCTTTAGCTCCACTGTTCTAGCATTCAGACTGCGTTTTCCTTTCAAATCTACAATGAAGAATGGCTCCATAAAACCCCTTGGTAATAATAAGCTCCAGGAGTCTGGATGCTGTCCACAGAGCCAGCCAGGAAAAAACTGACGCTTTGCCTGGCCACTAGGCAGAGCTCCCAAGGACGGACGGCCAGTGACCCAGGCTCCTCCCTTCAACTCATAAATCCCCAATCGCCTTCTGCTACATTTGGAGACAATCCTCCATTGATCTCTGTTCTGTTTCACTCTACGTATTCTGGCCCAGAAGTGCCTTATTAAGTATCATGTGCAACGGAAAAAAAACAAAAAAACAAAACACCCCAATGGCTTAAACCCAAACCGTCTTGAAAATAACAAGTGTGGAGAACATGATCTCGAAATTTCAAAAAGCCAGGTTAAACCCATGGGCCCGAGAGAGAATCACCTGGTCACCCCATACTCTGGGGGTGGCTGGTACCGCAGGACGGCCACTTCCGTTCTCGCGGGCTGAGGAGCGGGGTACAGCTTGACCATCTCGTGCAGCATCGCTGGGTGCTGGTCGCTGTAGAAGAGTCCGTGCTCCTGGCTCTTGCTGACGGGGGACACCATCTGCTTGGTCTTGTAGGGATACTCGGGCGGAGGACCCCGGGGGTCCAGCACTTTCCCCGCGGGCTGGGCGGGGGAGGGTCCCCCTCCTGCCTTGAACCCCTTTCCGTTCCCGGAGCCAGGGAGGTGTTGCTTAGCACCGTTCCTCTCCAAGGACAGCTGCATGATCCTCTCACTGAGCGAGCGCACGTGGCCCTGCTTGAGTTCTTTCAGCGCCTCGTCCTTGTGCGCCTGTCCGCTGTTGGCACGGCTCACCGTGGGCCTGCCCTCGGTCCGGGCCTTCTGACCGCCGGCCCCAGCCATGTAGTAACCATGCCCCACAGTCCCCTGCGGCGGCGGTGGCGGCGGCTGCTGCTGCCCCCGAAAGAACTGGGACTGTGCCTTGGCCTCCTCGTACGTGGGCAGCTCCTCGTTGTTCTGCTGAGGCTGCGGGGGCCGCACCTGTTTCTCCATCACCGCGTTGTCCACCTGGTGTTCTTGACCCTGCGGCTCCTGGCGTGCCGACTGGTAGACCATTGGTGGGTCTTCTTGAGCGAGGTTTTCCGTGGAAGAAAAGCTGTTCGTGGGGTGGGCGGGTCCTGCGCTCCCTGTGGCCTGGTGCTGAATGGCCAGCAAGTTCATGTTCTCGGTCGGGGTGCCATACCGCAGTTGTTCCTGGATCAGCCGCTGTAACACTGTCCCAGCTGCCGCATCCTCGGAACCTCTCATCTCCACCTCTGACGTCCGCAGGAGGCTTGGGGGCTGGAAGTGACACAGGGGTTCCTCAACTACAAGGCAAACAGAGGGAAAAGGGTGTCAGGATGTGCCATGGCGACACAGGTCTGGATCTACACGCTGAGTAATTAACATGGTAGCTAATGTAGCCTTTATTCTTACTATTTTATTTTATCATTTTATATATTTATTTACCCATTTATTTTTACAGATTATTTATTTATTTGAGAGAGACAGTACACAGGGGGAGGAACAGAGGGACAGGGAGAAGCAGGCTCCCTGCTAAGCAGGGAGCCTGATGTGGGGTTCAAACCCAGGACCCTGGGATCATGACCTGAGCTGAAGGCACCCAGGCCACCCAGGTGCCCGCTACAGTAGCCTTTAAAGACAACATTTCAAATACACTGCACCTCCATTTACCCTGAGTTTCAGGAAGTGTTGCTCCCATTCACAGCACGTCTACTACTCTCCATTCCCTCATCTCCTGCTTCTTCCTGGACCTTGCTCTGTCCTTCACCCCCTCCCTTTCCTTTAAACTCCCTGCTGGCTCCTTTCCTTCTTCATATAAACAAGCCAAATCTTTCCCATCTTTAAAAAAAAAAAATGGAAGCAAAAAATCAAGCAAAAGGATCAAGCAAAAAGGAATCCCCTCTCCTTGGCCCTAGCCACATACCTCTAACTGCCTCTGTGCATCTGTACTCCTGTTCTCTTCTGATTGTCCTCGGTAAACAGTCTACACTCCCCGTCTCATTCCAAATGCCCCATTTGCCACTCTCCCTACAGTTCTGATTAGCAACCAAGCCCAACGAGAATACTCCATCCCCCGTATGACACACCTCGCCTGTCTGGAGCATTTCAGACTTGGCACAGTGATCACCTCCTTCCTGAAGTGCTTCCTGAAGCACCCAGCTCTCCCACCTCCAACCCCTGCCCTGGTTCCAGCTCCTGCCTCTCTGTGCACTTCTTCTCTGGCCCCCTCTTCTCCACCTGCCTCTTAAATTCTGGTTATTTCCCACAGCTCTGCCGTGAGAGCTCTCCCACCCTCACTGAACAGAATTTTCCCGGGCCGGCCACCCGACTTTGAGGACTGCCTCATGACCCACATCTACCGCCCCCAGCAGACGGCCCATTGGTTCTCCACACTCAACATGTCTTCCTTGCCCCCAGCACGCACTTACCCACCAAACCCCATATCCCTCCCTCATCTACACCTTGCCAAGCTAGAAACCTGAGCATTTTCCAAAGTTCCTTCTCTTCCCTTACCTCTAGCATCCAGTATTAGCCTGCCAACTCTACCTCTTAAACACCTCTCCTAACCTTTTTCATTCCCCTCCAGTCCCCAAGTGTATTATTGGTAACCACAATGTAACCATAAGAGCCATTTTAAAAGTGCATATGATGCACCAGGTATTGTGCTCAATTCTCTCCCTATGTTATTTCGTATATCCCTCAGATAATCGTATGAGGCACATACGATCCTATGAGACTGATATAATTTCCCCTATCTCACAGATGAGGAGAGAGGCTCAGAGAAGGCGAATGACAGGGGTCACAGAGATAGGAAGAGCCAGAGTCGGGATCTGACTCATTCTACAAAGAAAGCTGTGCTTATTCCACACCACTGCAAAGCCCATGGTGTCTCATACCCAGACAATTCCAGCAGCCTCTTATCTATTTTTCTGACACTTGGTCCCACCCCCAAACCCACCCTGGAGACCTCAACCTATCTTCCACGTTACCCTGAAAGACTGTTCAACTAGGAGAACCTAACTACATCACTCCTCTGCACAAAATTCCTCAGTAGGGAATTACAAGATGAAACTGACATCCTACCCAAGGCTGCAGCAGGTACAGGTACCGGCACCCGTTCAGGCCACCACCACGACCTCCCCTCGGGGTCACCCCTCGGTGCGTGAGTCCAGCAGCACCTAAGACCATATAGCTCCCAGACACGCAAGTTCTCTCCCGCCCCTAGGCTTTCGCTCACGTTCTTCCGTCTGCCAAGAGGGATGCACCTCACCAGGTCTTCTTGGGAAACTCCCAGACATGCCTCAAGTGAGGGCTCACAGCTACTCTGGAGTATAACCTGTCCCACTGCAGCCCAGCAGCCTCGACCCCTCCTCCTCAGCTCCTTGTCCACTAGTACAGATCACCATGAGAACCGTCATCACGGTAGATGGCAGCGATTTATTCACCCAAGACTCTCAGCTTCTTAAAGGCAAGGATCACGCCAGCCCATCCCGGTCTCGCTAGTGCACAGAGCCCAGTGTCTGCATGTAATGGGGGAATCAAACATTTAAGAATTCCTACATGAGTGCCATGAAATGTGAGACCTGTCCATTTCACAATCCTAGTAAGTAGTATACTGAGGAAGTTACATAGCAGTAGGATAGTAAAAATTCCAGCACTCACTACAGCCGTGACCTTGAGCAGATCACTTACTATCTCTGAGCCCAACCTCCTCACAGGTCAAGGGAGGGAACTGAACTAGGGCATCGCCAAGCAGCCTCACTTCTACGATTCCAGGCAATGATGGCTCTGTTTCCATATATACACAGAATACCTCGTCTCCCCCCAAACCACCTTTCTTCCCCAAGGTTGCCTTTTTGTTTGTTTGTTGTGTTTTCTGTAAGTGGTAGCCTTTTCACCTAAGCCATCCAGACAGAAACTTCAGACGTACTTTCGGCCCTTTGTCTCTTTTTCTCTCCACATCTGATCAAGTGCCAAACTAGTTTTTCTTGGTCCAGTAAAATGAGAAAAAATAAAGGTGGTAGGATATGCTTACAAGATATATAAATATATGTATATTGCCCATATACACGTGTGTACACACACACACTTGTCATTAGGTTTATGCCTCTACCTTTTTTCAGGCAAGGGCTATGAAAGGTCACATCCCTCTTACTCTTTTTGGTATTAAAATATGACAAGAGGTGACACTAGATGACCCTTTAATGTCTTAGCGATAGCAAAAGACTGCAACCCTAATTTCCATGCCCTCAGCCACTTCCCAGGTGCCCGCTCTCCCTACCACTTGCCTTAGAGGTCTCGAATGGCCTCCTCACATCTCTTGCCTCTGGCCTCTTCCAATCCACATTGCATTTATGATCTATCCTCTTCTACTAGAATTCAAGAACCAGATGGCAGAGTTTTATCTGCTATCTTCACTTGCTATCTCTCCAGTGCCTAGAACACAACCCTGATACACAGAAGGCATTCAGAAGAAAATAACTGTCCTGCAAATTCAAGAACTTTACAGACTGGGTCCTGAAGCTCATGATCAGAACTCTGATCATACCAGTCTGCCTCTCCCCTCCCCCACACCCTCCAAATCACACCCCCAAGACCTCAGGCAAATTATTTGGCTTCTCTGAACCTCTCTCCTCTGGGAAATGGGCAGACTTCATATCTAATCCATAAGACTGCATGTGCAGTAAATTTGAACTTATTCCCTGCTCTCCAAGAAAGTATACTGTAACTAAGGTGTAAGCCCAAAACTCAGCAATAAAAAATGTCAAACAAGAAAAACAGTTTATTGGAAGTCCAGATGAATTGCCAAAGAACTATAATAAGCGATGAAGAACCCAAGGAAAGAGAGACCAGTGTGGGCTTCGGTGGGCCACACACTCACTGTGCAAATCTTCCCCACCAACCACTTACATCCAGGCCTTCAGACAGGTGCTGGGGGTAGAAGGTAAAGAGAACACACTCCCTGCCCTCAGGATAACTGTTATGCAAGGCTTGTGGCACAAGCGAATTCACATAAAAATAAACATTGTAAACAACTTGAGTAAAAATTCAAATAAAAAGACAAATGTATTTCCAAAAGATAATGATTTGGGGGAGGGGAGTTCTCCTCAAGCATGAAAACTACTGAATTTCCTTTTCATAAGCACATTTGCCAAGAACCAGAAGATCCCTCCCTACAGTGCTTTTTGTTTTTGTTTTTGTTTGACAGAGAGCAGGAGAGAGAGTGAGAGAGCACACAAGCAGGGAGAAGAGCAGAGGGAGAAGGAGAAGCAGACTCACCATGGAGCAGGGAGCCCGATGTGGGGCTCGATCTCAGGAGCCTGGGATCATGACCTGAGTCGAGGGCAAATGCCCAACCAACTGAGCCCCCCCAGGCATCCCTCCTTCAGTGGTTTTAAAGATTCCCTTCTAGTTTTACCAATTTCAAATGCCCTCAAAAATAGGCAAGAAGTTTTCACAGAGGAATCAGTTCCCTGCCTACTATAGCTTTGAATTTCTTCCAAACTTCTCAATTATTTGCAGAAAGAGATAAAAGTGAAAGCAGAGAAGGAGGGAAAAGTTCTGGAAAAAAATACTACAAAAATATATATAGGAATTAGAGAAAAATTAGGAAATAAATGGTATGACTCTCAAGTTCCTACATAAGAACTCTGTCTGTTGAGAGTCACATATTATTATAAAACAGTCTACTGACACCACAGCACAAACATTAAGAGTAAGACACTCACCAATAAAGAGACAATCAATAATACAAAGGACCAGTTTGTAAAACAAGGACAGAAAAAAAAAATTACACAAAAGGCTAAAAATCAGAAACATAGTATCATCCTGTTTTTCCAACCCAAATGCCAGTAAAAGGACTTACCAACTTTTTCCCTGATGCTACTACTGTTTGCCTCCACCGTCAAAGCAGATGGTTCACGCCTCCCAGAATAGAGCTGGAAGTCGGGGAAAAAGTAGTTGGGGTCTTCCAGAATTGGGGCGGGACTACCGGGGCTGTAACAAACAGGAGGGGGGCCTGGGGAAGAAGCAAAGTGCCTATTAGTGCCAGTGAAGTCCTCCTCTCCCTCCTTCCTGTGTGACTCACGAGAGACCACGAGGCATTCTCCCACACTCAACTCGGAGCTGTCTTTTTGATTCAGAAAATTCCAAAGTTAACATTCAGAATTATCGCAAGTCCAACCACCCACCAAAATGACCCGTGAGGTCAAAATAACAACCTACAAGATACACTGAGTGAAGTCATGATGATTTCACACGACCCAGTTCCACGCATTGACAGAAATCACGCCTTCTTGCAGAACTGGACAAATCCCAAAGTTTGGGATGGTCAAGGTGGGGGACAGAAAGGACAGGGGTGGGGAGGCCAGAAAAGGAGACTAAAATGAGAAGAGCAGCTGTGTCACCGAAGACATAAAAGACACCAAGAGGGGCTGGCTGTGTCACCAGAACACGTGTGAGCAAGAGCCTGTCCCAGCCCAGGACAGAGCTCGCAGCCCCACTCAAGGATTCTGGAACCCAGGCGGCAGTGTGAGCCGGGGTCGTGGGTTCTGGCTCTCTGCCGAGTGCTGGCCTCTCAGCTCCAGTTTATCTGCTTCACACACAAACCGGAGTGGGCTTCCTGTTCCAATTAAACGTGACACAGTAGTCAACCCTACAAGCACTAAACATGAGATCCCACTACAGGAACACTAATACGCACACGGAACATCGTGGGAAAGCTGGGCAGCATGGGCCCGGGCTCTCTGCCCTCTCTGCACGGACTTCTCTGCTTCCTTTATTCCAGGGGAAGAATCACGCTTTTGGGGTGTGTGTGTGTGTGTGTGTGTGTGTGTTGTGTGTGTGTGTGTTTTAAATGAAAATCCTTGACCAAATGATAGTTCCATTAAAACAAAAATGTTTCTCAGCTCTAAAATTTTATTTATTTATTTGAGAGAGAGAGAGAGAGAGAGACCACAAGTGGGAGAGGGAGGAAGGGGGAAGAAGCAGACACCCTGCTGAGCAGGCAGTCCAAGGACAACAACCCAGGACTCCAACCCAGGGCCTTGGGATCATGACCTGAGCCGAAGGCAGACACTGAACGGACTAAGCCACTCGGGTGCCCCAAATGTTTCTCAGTTTTAACTTCAAACTGATCTCAAAGTAATTTGAAATTTCTTGCTAGGTTTTTTTATCTGCTCCCTTCCCACAAGGCCAAAGCTAGCAGTACCTACTTATTCTGAGGTCATAGATGGGGGTTTACTCATCAGCCTCCTCAGTGCCTTTACTTCAAAACACAAAGTAATATTTGCATTCTTGCTCACACCTATCACAGACACGTGTGGACCACAGAGGAAAAAAATAGAATATTTATCTTATAAAATTAAACTGAATGATGTAGTAGTGACTCTCATCTTAAAGATGAACATAAACCAAATCTGAATGACACATTATATGGGGACCAGCCTAAACCTGAAGTTTCAATGCCTATGACAGTATCTGTCAGGGTCTCTTTTTGGCCCACCGCAAGGAGTATCCTGGAAGAAACTCGTTCCCTTCTGGGCCTCACCTTCTACATCTAAAAATCTAAAAGTCTCAGGCTAAAATTAGGAATCACGGATGGCCTGGGTTCTAAAGCAAATCCTGACCCGGCTTCTAGGTCAGCAGGTGGAAATGTTGTGGGAAATTAGAGAAGTGCAAGATGCAACATTGGTGGCACATTACAGTCACCACACAACTTTTAAAATCCTAATACCTGGAGCGCCCGGGGGGCTCAGTCAGCTAAGCATCTGCCTTTGGCTTGGGTCATGATCCCAAGGCCCTGGGATCGATCCCCATGCTGGGCTCCCTGCTCAGAGGAGAGCCTGCTTCTCCCTCTCCCTCTGCCCTTCCTCCTGCTGGTGCTCTCTCACGCTCTCTCTGTGTCAAATAAACAAATAAAATCTTTAAAAAATAAAGAAATAAAAAACAAAATCCTAATATCCAAGCTTCCTCCAGATCATTTTATTTGGGTTCTCTGGGGACTGGGCCCAGGCATCTGATTTTTATAGGGCTCCTCAAATGATTTTAGTGTGCAGCCAAAGCTGGGAAGCCCTAAGCTGGAGGGCGAAGAGTGCACCCAGGCAAAAATCCCCAAACATGACAACATGTTTCTGTACCCTCAGCCCCGTCCCCACCGAACCAGCATGAGAGAGGAGTTGAGGACCCACACATTTCAAAAAGAGAGAGTGGCGTTTTCTCATTGTGGATCTGGCTCAGGAATGGCTTGTGCAAGCATATGACAACTCTGGGTGACACCATCTAGTCACGTGACTCAAAACTTTAAGTGGGAACGGAGAGCAATCTGCTAATGAAACAGAGGCCTAATTAAGGGTATATATGTATAAGTGTATATGCATATAAAGGAATGTGTAGGGTGTGTGTATGTATAGGTGTAGGCTTTCGATACAGAACCTAGCTAAGAACCTCTGCCCTAAGCCATTCTCATCACTACAATGAGACAGGGACCACGGGAACAAGAACCAAGATGCAGCCCCACATACAAGTTGGCCTTAGAACAGGGGACCCTGTCTCCAAAAGCACCCATGAGCTGGCTGAATGGCCGGCCAATATCAACCAATCAGGACGAGGCCCTTCCAACCAATCAAGATGATGTCCTTTCCCCCGCCCCCTCACTAGCAAATTAAATCAGGGAGGGAAGCGGAGGGGAGCCTTATAGGCTGCAGGACTTCCCTTCTGTTCCACCCAGTCTAACTTCTCTCTGCTAGTGCTGAGTCTCCCTTCGGCTCCAGCTGTAGCCCTGGTAAAGCTTTATCTGTGCCTTTGATTTTGGGGTACAGCCTCGTTTCTATCCTTGCGCAGCCCAAGAACCAGTAACAGCAACCCTGGTACAAACTGATTTTCCACACCTTATCCAATGGCCTGGCAAACAAGAGCAGGTTCAAAGGCTCCAGGCCACAGAGCATACGGACAACAATCCTTGAAAGTGCCCCCCGTCCCCACATCAGCAGAGAAGGCACCAGAGATACGCCGCCTTTCACCATTTGGCTACAGGCCTCAATATTATGAAAGCGTGAAAGCACTTCGCACACACCGGCAGACCGAGGGACAGGATGTCCAACCACATATCAACAGTCACTTAAGACTGCTTTTTTTGTACACTTGGGTGTTCCACACATTCCCAGAGAGTCCCATTCCCACTGCCGCCCCCACTCCTGGGAGCTGAAGAAAGAGCCCCGCAGATGACCAGATGGACCCTGCAGACAGGCAGGCCTGAGATCACTGCTCCACTAAGCCCAGTGAACCAAATGAACTTGCCCAGCCTGACACACCCACCAAATCAGGCTCTTTGTAGCTTCCTCACCTGTCAGGCAAGATAAAATGACTAGAATGTGTGTCACTGGGTCTGCGGCAGTAGATTTCCTGGGCTATATGGCAAAAATGAAAGCGAGGCCTTGACCTTAATCCCACAGGTACATCATCCTTCCCCTCCTACGCTAGTTCAGAATCTTCACTAGGAACTCCTGTAGCACAAACCAAGGCTCTTTTCTTAGGTGAGGGCAGGGTACACGATCTACCCCACGGGGTCAAGGCTAGCTGACATGAGAAACTGGAAGGAAACACGTGACACACGACAACATACGAGGGGGAATGCTGTGGGCCTTGTTAGCATTTGTTACCCAGGAGCAAGGCTGGGAGAACCCACGGACCTTCCAGGTACAACTCCCACCCGGGGAACCCCTGCAAGGCCTGGCTCCTGTCCAGGGCCCCAGGCACGGTAGTGGTTTTAGGGTGGTGCACAGCCAATCAAGGATCCCGCGTGCTCAAAGGTGTGTTAGGCGTCTGTGAGGTTGCCCCAGGGGCTTCATAAAGACTATTTCCACATGGGGTCCTCCTGACTTACTGACTTACAGTCACCTGCTTCTTTCAAGCCAATCTTTGTCCCAGAAAGACCACCAACACAGCTTTAGTCTACAGGGGGCAAGGGGCACAAGCAATGGCAAACAAGCCAAGGCCAGTGTAAAGGAGTGAGCTCTCTATAGAGTCTCCCTCTGGGGAGGGGGCACGGGCAGGTCCTAGGGTTCCTGACAAGGGCCAGGGATCTGTCCGTGCTGTGCTCCACAAAGGGTGAAGTTCTGGAATTCTGGCTGGAGCGGTCGACATTTCTGTCTCATCTTGGCTCTGATCCATCTCACCAAGAACGGTCCCCTTCTTTACCAAATCCGCATGTCTGTGTCAACAAGAAGAATCCTTTGGGGCTCTCTCTGAGCGTGACTGCTTCTGGCTTATTTCTGAAGCTCCCTTCCCATTATGGTTTTATGCTGTTACTTTCTTTGTACCTGTCCCGTAGCCTTTAGGTAATGCAACCCTGGACAAGACTTTTTTTCCCCTTACTCAATATAGCCATAACAAAGGGCCTCATTGTTGAAGGGAAAATGAATTAAGGGAAAATGACATGAGTTTTCTGGGGGTAGGCAAGAGGCAGAAGAACCCTGGTGACATCTGCTTCACCTCTACCATAAACAGTTTCTTCCCTGAGATCAGATCCTGAATCTGGAAAGAGGCTAATAGAACAGGCTCAGAAGTGTCCTTTATGTTTAGACACCGGAAGACATTCCAACAGTCACTCGACTATCACCCAGCACTCAGAGAGCTGGGAAATCTCCCGTCCTTAAAATCCCACTTCTAAGCATGCCACTTGCTGGCACATAACTGTTTTAGCTATAGCTTCAAGGCCAAATTCTGTTTGGATTTCAAGGGGAGCTACTACAGCTCCCCACCCTGCTGTCAACAGCCTTGATGGTCCACTTGGCCTCCCCACATCCCATGACCATGTCACCCCATTTTCCAAGTTCCAGCTGGGACTCCAATCCCCTGGCTTCACACTCCATTCCCCAAGTCCTTCACAGTTCACCCCAACAAAACTCACTAGCCTGATGTCGAACAACCCCCACACACACATAATGTCTTTCCTTCCCTCAACTATGGCAGCAATTATGAGGTGAAGTCCACAACTTAGCATTTAAACATCAACTACCTAGTATTTTACAGCAGTTATTTAAAGATTTCTTTTAAATTTATTTACTTGACAGACAGAGATCACAGGTAGGCAGAGAGGCAGGCAGAGAGAGAGGGGAAGCAGGCTCTCTGCTGAGCGGAGAGCCAGATGTGGGGCTCCATCCCAGGATCCTGGGATCATGACCTGAGCCAAGGCAGAGGCTTTAACCCACTGGGCCACCCATGCGTCCCTGTTTTTCTTTTTCTTTTTTTAGATTTTATTTATTTGACAGAGGAAAAGCGAGAAAGAGCTGCGTGAAGGGCAGAGGGAAAAGCAGACTCCCTGCTGAGTGGGGAGCCAGATGTGGGGCTTGAACCCAGGACTCCCGGATCATGCCCTGCGGTGAAGGCAGACGCTCAGCCACCTGAGCCACCCAGGTGCCCTTGTAACAGATTTTATTTTATTTTTTTTAAAGATTTTATTTCTTTATTTGAGAGAGAGGCAGTGAGAGAGCATAAGCGAGGAGAAGGTCAGAGGGAGAAGCAGACTCCCCGTGGAGCTGGGAGCCTGATGCGGGACTCGATCCCGGGTCTCCGGGATCATGACCTGAGCCGAAGGCAGTCGTCCAACCAACTGAGCCACCCAGGCGTCCCAGATTTTAAACACAGTAACAAACAACTGTGGACTTCTACCTTCCCTTCAAAGAGCTAAGGAATTGCTGAGTGTGCCAGCAGCCTCAAAGTTAAATGTAAGCAACCAAGCCTGATTTGGGCAGATCTGGAGGCTTCTCTGGGGGAGTGGGATACTCTGCTCAGGGAGACAGACGCCCTAGAAACAATGTTTAGAAGCGGCCTCAGGAACCCACGAGTAGGGCCTGAAAAAGAAAGGCAAGTCTGTTCACAAGTCCTCTTAAGAGACCAAGCTAGCTCATCTGAGTTAGCCAATTCCCACTTTAGGAGCCTGAGATCGGCATGAAGCAAAGACAGGTGAGAGCGCCCTGTTCTAGAACACTCGCACACAACACCCATGGTTTTAAACAGGAAGCAGAATCTCCATGCACTGGAAGAGCTCTTTCCCCCAAGGAACCATTATCTGAAACCCAAGACGGGGATGGGGACAGGAATGGGTGGGAGGGAGGAAGATTTCCAAGATTTCCAACCCTTGTATGATATCATCTTTCTCGGCACCAAATGTGGATTCTAACCCCTGCACCAATCTGTCTGTTGCAGAAAACAAGGAAAAAAATAAATACACTACTAGCTACTTAATTTAGACTTTCTCAAAGTGGAATTTGTGATTAATATAACTTTAAAGCCGTGCGAAGTTTAACTTTGTAATGCTTATTTAGAAATATCTGAGATACTATCAGTGTGAGCCAAAATGCAGAATGTGTGCTTAACCTTTAAAGTAACAATTGAGTTCAGCAGGGCACTGTGCTAGGAGCTAAAAACACCAAGAAAGGAGTAAGAACATCCTTGGTCTCAGGATATTATGACCTAGCACTGGAGACCAACGTGCACACATACAACTGCCCGAATTTCCCTGCAGGCTGAGTGCTCTACCAAAGGGACACACAGTTACCCAGAAGTAACTACCTGTTGACTAGGGAGGCGAGACAGAGCTGAAACGACAAGGAGTAAGAGACAGGTGAGCAGAACAGGCAAAAACGAGGAGGATATTAATCCACTGGGGGGGTGAGGAGAGGGCGCTAAGGAGGAGAGAGCAACACAATGTGGTTCAAGGAGAAGCACAGGGACTGAGTCATGAGAGCCTTTCATCTCCAAAAGGAATGCAGAGTTCCACGTCACTGGGGTATGGGTAGGGAGGAGGATGACTCAGAAGTCAGTATTTAAGGGAGCTTTTTAAAAGCTTTTTAGATTTTAGTACATTATTTTCCTAACACTATAGAAATGCAAAATAATTTCGAGATTAGGTGATCCAACTGCCAACTGTTACCGACTATATTCCTGAGAGTCAATCACCTCTAATTAAATGCTTTTAGTGGTGTTAGGGAACCCTGAACTCACTATGTAAACCTTGGGGATAGGTTCTATCTCCCATTACAGAAGCCAGAAGGTTCTAGCAACTAAGACATCCTCAGCTCAGTCAACTGGATTTTCCATCCAAAGACTTTGAATCTTGATGAAATGACACAAAGACAAAGGGTGTTGATCAAATGCCGGCGGTAACATTACCACAGCAGTCCGGGAGCAGCCATGGTTGGCTCTGGAGGCCCACGCTCACAAGACGGATGGCACATCACTGGCTGGGTTCCCGGTGAATTTTCACCTCGGCTCCTGCCCATTTTCTGGGCCTTCCTGTCCATTTGTGAGCTGACTGATATACTTCCAATAAATCCCTCTTTTTGCTTACGTTAGCCAAAATCACTTTGTGCTTACAATCAAGAACTTCTGAGAGAGTTTAATGAAATGTTCTGTCCCTGCTCATAATAACTGAGCATTGTTTATATCCTACGTCCTACATGACTTAGCACGATCTGCCTTGGCTTTCAGTAACTTGCCTCTATTGCCCCAGGTACCCTTCGTACAAACCCTAAAGAAACTTGAGTTCCCCCCAAAGTTTCCCTCATCTGGAGGGCCTTTCTTCCCAAGTGAGTCGGAAAACTCTTACTTGGGCACATCCTCAATGCTCAGATACACATGCTGACTATCCAGAGTCTTCTGGAGCTCTACATAGGGCCACCTCCTCTGCAAAGTCATCCACCCCACCCCCACATGCTTATGGGCTATTCCTCTGTGCTCCCATCATGGTCCACGCAAATTTATGCCACTGTTCAACTACCTACATATTTGGTTTATATTTTTCTCCCTCCCCCCACCCCAGTCAACTCATAAGTTGATTAACAGTTGATGATGTCTTATTTGCTTTTTCATCCCCAGTTTCTAGCAGAAACAAAATCATAGTAAATGCTCAATACACATGTATTGAATCAATAAATCATCTGCGTATGTTTACTGTACCTGGTAGTTTCTAGCACATAAGGGGCATTGATAAATATGTATTAATGGAATTAGGGTACGTTTTAAAATAACCAGTTATAAACATACTCTTACTTCTATAGACCTTAGCTCAAAGATGATTTTGTCTTTTTCAAACTAATCAGGAGACCAAGGCTTGGTAAAAGCTACTGGGGAACAAAAAAAAAAAAAAAAACGAGAGAAAGCCACCTAGTGCTAAAGGAGGTTAATTACAAGTGTACATGGATACAAGTATCTGGTTCCTACAGGAAGTAACAGCATCCCAGGGGTTCTGCAGCCTGGGCACAAAATCACACTTAGAGGAAAGTGCTCCTGCATCCCGCTCCCCCTGCAAGTGACCCCTGTGTCCTGGGACTGTGCTCCAAATGCAGCCTTTGGCTCCTGCTCCTTCCATAGGTCTGGGAGCAGGAAGAGAGTCAGAAGACTCCTCCGGGAACCTGTCCCTCACCCTAAGAAAAAGGAATCAGCCCAGTCCTAGCTATCACACAGAGCACAGGCACATGAGAGCAGCCCATACTAAAAAGACTGTAACTACAAAGAGAAAATCATTTTTTAATTTTGGACTTTAACAGAAAATCCAAACGCTACTTAAATACCTCGACTCAAATTGTACATAGTATCATAATGCGTATTTCATGTTGACATATTTGGTATTTCTCCTATCTAAAACTCGAAGTACCTAGACTCCAGAAATTCTTTTCTTCAGATAAGTTAAAAAAACACTTTATTAAGGTGTGATTGCCATTTAAAAAGATGTGCATATTGAATGTGTAAAACTGGACAAGCATGGGGATAAATATATACCCACAAAGCCATCTCCATCATCAGGGTCACAGACATATCCATCACCTGTCCCCTCCCACCTCCTTTATTAATCTGTGTGTGTGGTAAGAACATTGCACACATGATCGACACTCCCAGCAAGTGTTAAGTACAAAGTACAGCATTATTAGCTCTCAGCTCTATGCCATACAGACCTCTAGAATGATGTACTCTGATAAAATAATAAATAAGCCCTTTACTT
Organism: Mellivora capensis; assembly: GCA_004024625.1. NCBI lineage: Eukaryota > Metazoa > Chordata > Mammalia > Carnivora > Mustelidae > Mellivora > Mellivora capensis. The sequence continues at coordinate 44,168 of PISX010007565.1, read as the reverse complement.
AACTAAATAACTGAAATTTAAATAATCTTTCTTCAATCTCAGGACCATAATAAAGGTATTCGTTTAGATGCCCCTGGAACACGTTACGTTCCCACTGAGAGAAAAAAAACAAAAATTAACTCACTAGCATGTGAGCTCCATTGCTTAAATGTGTTTCCATCACTGCAGGCAGACAGTAAGTATTAATATTTTCTGAACAAAGGGAAACAGGATGAAAAGTCTTAAACCCCAAGACACAGGACAGCAACAAGAACGCGTGTCTATGCTTCTCCAGATTCCCTCTGCTGCCTGCACTGAGGAGAGGAGCAGCTGGGACACCTTCCTCTGGCTCTTGGGGTCCTGTTCGAGAAGCCACTGCAGCTGTGGGACAAGGCGTGTCTGTCGGGCAGCATCTCTCCCGGGGACTGGGGCTTCTTCTACTCACTCCCCTCAAAAGTCAATATGGCCTCGTAAGTGGACTTCATGATTTAAAGCAACCAGTGTTCCCCAAGAAACAAAACATGCCTCCAGTATTAAGAGTAAAACCAATGGTGGCAGGAGCTCCCACTTGTTGAGGACTTAGGAAGTATAGGGATGATACAAAAATCCCCACGTTTAATTATCATGCCCTATTCCCATTTTGTAGCGAGGGAGACTAGGCTCACAGCAGTTAAGTAACGCCCAGAGGCACAGAACTAGGCAGCAGCACAGACAAAATCAGAGCTCTTTCTGCGACACTATTCTGCCATCCAAAACTCCCCCACCAAGGCACACTTAATTCTGAGTCTTTTACTCCTGCCTAATTTCTTCCATTAAAATGAGGGGCGTTTTAATGATATGCTCTTGCTTGTGGAAAATGGGGAAAGGTACTGGGAAAAGTGCTTTCCCTGAATATACGAGGCAGAGAAGTAACCAGAGCTATTTTATTTGTGTTATTTTTCGTAAAAGCTTAGAGTAAAAATAACACCCTCCCTGCCAATCACCAGAACACCAAGGCGATTGATGAAGCCACCGTCCTTGTCCCTTCCACTTGGCCGCCTATTCTTTTTACCATGGGGTCTCCCCTTGAACAATGAATCCCAAACCTGAGCTCGATTCACGTTAGCCGTGGTACATGTTAAAAATGTCACTTCCGAGCCCCCGTGTTGCACCTGTCAATCAGGATCTCCCCAAGTGCAGACCAGAAATGAATTCTTCGCTGTCGATTTGACTGCAGGGTCAGATGTAGGAAGCTGATACCTCTCGGCCATATGAGGGCTGACATCCGCGTGCACTCTGGAACAGCGGTGATAAACCAAAAGAAACTCTGTTCGTCAATCACATCTGAAGCCAAAGCGTGATAAGTCTGATGAACCCAAATGAGTAAATACAGACAGTGGCTCTTCCTAAAACAGGCCAATGAGCCTGCACTGACTCTTTTGGTAAAGAATTCTGTGGGTAAATTTGTGGCTTTTTAGTAAGTTCAGATTTGAAGTCAACAGTTTCAGCGCTCCTTGATTTCATAATTGTTTAAACCTGAATGACTGGGTCAGAGGAATATGACCATTTCAGTTACATCTAGACTACCGCGATAAAGATACAATAAAGTGACTGCAGCAAAAAGTGCCTCTAGTACACCACGATGACATAAGGCCTGTGAAAATGCCCACCGTCTTATATGACACGTGCTCGCTAAATGTGAAACTCAAAAATCACACAGCCAACTATGCCACCGAGTCATGTGAGATAAGCCGCTGCTGAATTTTATACCGAAGGAAGGCACAGAACGTAACATTATAGAGCAGGACAGGACACACACATTATCTCGGGTAATTCTCACATCTCTGAGAATCAGGTCTCATTATCTCCTCTTTACCTAAACAAAAACAGAAGTGCTCTGGGTCACACAGCTCACAGCCCTAGGGCTGAGATGCAAATTCAACCATGACTGTTCCAAAGCACTCCACAGAACTTCAAGGTATTTTAAAGATTTTATTTATTTTATTTATTTGACAGAGAGATCACAAGTAGGCATAGAGGCAGGCAGAGAGAGAGGCGAAAGCAGGCTCCCCACTGAGCAGAGAGCATGATGCGGGGCTGGATCCCAGGACCCTGGGATCATGACCTGAGCCGAAGGCAGAGGCTTTAGCCCACTGAGCCACCCAGGCGCCCCACTTCAAGGTATTTTAAAGCGCCTGGATATCTGCGGTAGTATTTGGTTTCCTTATAATTCCTATCCCTTACCAAAGACCACGCATGGGTCTGTGGACTTCATGAGCAGCAAAATGCAGAATTACACAGTCATTCATTCACTCATTCCTTCCACAAGATCTAGGTCATGGAGCATCTTCCAGGCATAAGTCAGTGCCTGGTATGGGGACCCAACTATGGCAGGCTAGTGAGAGAGGCAGACACAAAGGCAGACAATTGCCCAACAGCGCACAAATGCAGTGACCCAGGCAGGCTCCAGGTAGCATGGAGTGGTAAGCAGATACCAGTGTCCGGGTCCACTTCAGGGCACACACACTGGATTCTGGAACTGTGCTGAGGAGCTACCCTTATCTCCTTCTTCTCCTGGAGGTCTGGGATCACAGACATCTCCCTAAGCAATCTGTCAAGAGCTACGGTTTCTCCCTAGGTCTATAAGAACATACACTAGCTACACGAACTTCACAACTCTATGAGGATTACCTTCATTTCTCAGACACAGGAACTAACGCACTGCTGCCTAAAGTCACACAGTTAGTAAAGGGCAAAACCATGATGCAAGCCCTGGGGGATGACTCGGAATGTACGCGGTGTTTACTCTTATGCCAACAGCGCTCAAACTTTTTGGTTTCAGGATCTCTTTTACACTCTTAAAAATTATTGGGGGCCCAATAAGCTATTGTTTATGTGGGCCATATCTATCTGTATTTATTATGTTAGAAAATGAAACTGAGAAATACTAAATATATTTCACTTAAAAACAATAATAATAAACCCACTAAGTGACATGAAATATTTTTTATGGAAACTCGTTTCAAAAAAACAACTCATTTCTAAAACAAAAAGCAGTGGGACTGGTTATTATTTTATAATTCTGCAAACTAATGTCAGGCTTACAAGACTGCTGGATTCTCATATCTGCTTCTGCTGTCAGTCTATTGTGTGAGTTTTAGCTGAAGCAGGGGAAGGAAATCTGGCCTCATTCAAATATGTAATTGGAAAAAGGAGCAGTATTATGATAGCCTTTCCAGATAACTGTGACTAACCTTTGAAATAATACCAAGACTCAACAAGTGCTAATTTCTTAAAGGTGGTTGCAATGTGAAATATTAAAACTATCTCAGTGACTTCGTCTTGGATATTCTTCTAAATTCGATCACATTAAAATCCATTGGCCCATCTCTTACTTTGGAGGGAACGTTCTTTATCCATGATTTCATAACTTCATATATTGGTCATTTGGAAAATAATGGTTCACTGAACTATGCAAATCTTCCATACATGGAAATATTTCAAGTATGTAACATCAACAAAACCACGTTTGTTAATACACCATGGACTGCAATCATCAGAAGTCTTTTGTGTTTAGGAAGCTGTCAAGCTCATAGTGGCAAATCCAAATTTCCCAAAATTCTAATTTTCACTTGAAATTTTCTAATCTTCACTCTCCATTTCATCACACAAGGCATTAAAAAGGTGTAGCTGAAGTTGGAGATTTGGTAAAACTAGTACCTGTACTGCTTCAACAAGAACGGTCTTAAGCGAAGCAGGCTTTTTACAGTGAGTGCTGGGGAGGGACAGACAGACCACTAGTAGAGTCGGTGCCACGCTTCGAACCAGGCGCAGGCACATGCAGTTTCAGCCAGCACTGCTTCTACACCATCGTACAAATGTCCGTGCGGTCAAAGGCACATGTGTGTTACTGTTACTATGAAGGTGGTTTTTAGGTCTCAGGAACCCCCAGGGTTCCACAGAGCACACCTTGAGAAACATGGCTCTGCATGCTAGAGCCTCTTCTAGGGGGAAGGGGCCAAAAGACGGGAAACTTAGAGAGACCTTTAAGATGAAAATGGCTACAAATCAGTTACAACTGACAGCGAATTGCCTCCCTCCCAAGCAAACAGAGGTGCCCACAGGCCCCCAAAGTGGTGAAGCTTGAAGACACACAGAGGCCCTTTGACGTAAAGCACTGCTTGCACTCTACTTGTCAGACGAACGGACTCCAGTGACTAAAGAAAATGTATCCGAGGAGAGGGAGCAGCCTCTCTAGAAAACACCTGCACGTGAATGCATCTTCTTGCCCTTGAGGGATTTTCATAAAAGGGAATACAAATCAACAATGGTATTTCACTAGAAAAAAAGGCTCCATGAGAATTACTTTTAGGAGGTGGGGAGAAAAGAAAGTGTAATAACTTGCCCAGCAGGAAGTCAGGCAGTCCTGGGACAGGGGGAAGGATGTTAAGACAGGATGAGTGAGGAGAAAAGAGGATGATGCTGTCAAGCCAGAAGACAGGAGTCTTAAAAGATTTAAAGAGTAACAGAGATATGCACCACATGGCAGAGACAGAGGAGGAAATATCCACCAAATGGAAAGAAAAGAGAAAGGGGCCAATTTTTTTGGTTTTGTTTTGGCAAATCTGCTCCTAACGTAGTGTCAGAATCCAGGCTCTATGATTTATTACCTTCGCAAACAGAGCAAATGAGTTAACTTCTTGGTGCCTGTTGCCTTATCAGTGAATGGAGACAGTGATTAGACCTACTACATAAGGCCGTCACAAAGATTAAATAAGACAGAGCAATGGGGGCGCCTGGGTGGCTCAGTGGGTTAAAGCCTCTGCCTTCGGCTCAGGTCATGATCCCCGGGTCCTGGGATTGAGCCCCACGTCGGGCTCTCTGCTCAGCAGGGAGTCTGCTTCCCCCCTCTCTCTCTCTGCCTGCCTCTCTACTTCTGATCTCTCTCTGTCAAATAAATAAATGAAATCTTAAAAAAAAAAAAAAAAAGAGCAATGTACAGTGTTTCAGCACATGGTAAGTGCTCAGTACATTTTAGCTTCTGTTTATGAGAATGGGGAAATGGAACAGGAATCAATGATATAAATTTCACTTTCAAGAAATGATCAAATCAGGGAGCTTTTTAAAAACAGCAAGATGCTCAAGCAGATCAAAGATGAAGACATTAAGGGCAGCCCTTCCGGGTCCCCCCCTCTTTGGGGAGCTTTGTACTATCAGTTTACTATCTCTCAATAAACTTCGCTGCCCACCAGAAAACACACACACACACACACACACACACACAGAGAGATGAAAACATTTAAAGTTTCGTTTAGGTCAGACTGTTCAGCAAACTGACAAACTAGACTAAAATTACATTTTCAATTTTCCAAGCACTTGGGTTGAAAGATCTTAAAATATACCCTTCCTCTGAAAATAAGCTTACTGGTGCAATCTTAGTATCAGAGACCAAAACAAAAGCATACATGGTGTCATCCAAAGATTCTTCAAAACTCCTATCTTGTCTGTCACCTTGGCATGCAAGTCAAGGGCTAGCTGGACCTGGAGAGGGATCAGGAACCAGGCTCTAACTTGAACAGCTCAGCTGCCTAGGAAACTCCTCTTCAGACAGAAGGACACTGGGACAGGTGGTGGGGAGAATCTGTCCTCTCTCCTAAGCATTACAAATAAGAAGGGAAAAACCTCTCTTCTTATTCCACAGTGAATTTTCCATAATAAACACTTCTGGAAATTGTGAATCTCAGGTCTGAATCAAACACAAAGGTCAACTAAGCATCGATTTCACTGCTGCACTATTGAGCTTTAAGCTTTGTTTAAAGGAGATATATAATTATTTTTTGGAGATATAGTTATTGATAAAAATATCATACTCAGCAGTGAAAAACTGAGAACTTTCCTCTAAGATCAGGAAAAAGACAAGGATGTCATCTCTTACCACTCTTATTCAACACAGCACTGGAAGTCCTAGCCACAGCAATCAGACAAGAAAAAGAAATAAAAGGCATCCACATGGGTTAAGTAAGTAAAACTGTTACTATGGGCAGATGACATGATGCTATATAGAGAAAACTCTAAAGATGCTAACCAAAAAACTATTATTACTGGGAAGTGAATTCAGTAAATTTGCAGGATAAAAAGAATTAAGAGTCCGGGGGCTGGTTTTGTTTTGTTTTTGCTTTTGTTTTAACTTCTTAAGCAAAAAGAGTAAACAACACATCATAGATTCCTAAATGCTTTTTCAACATGATTAAACAGACTTTGCAAACAAATCATGATACACAATTAGCACTAATTTTCCTCTCTTCTTCCCAGATTGTACAACTCACTCAAATCAAAGAGGAAACTGAAAGGCAAATGCAGACACAATCCGTGCTGTTGCCACAGGACCCCCTGACACAGCCCCACCTGACGGTTTTCCAAGGGCTCCCCTCCCTCATCTGGGAGAACCTACGGAATCTGATCTGGTTCCTGCTGCACACGTCTGTCAGAGTTCCAGCCACACGAGCTTCCTTAAGTTCCTCAAAAGCTCCACAGGTGAACACATCAAAACCAGCCATTAGATCCACATCCTGCATTCATATAGAACATTCAATCATACTCACTCAATTTAAAGAGATTTCTAGAATGAGACAGCCCCACACTTCTAGTAATTCCTTGGTAGCATCTATAGCCTCCATTTCCTCCCAAGCTCCTTGGCACAAAACACAAAACCCATGCTTCTAGAAGTCGTGATATCTGTAACTGAAACCCATTCCCTCTTAATCAGTTCACAGCAAAGATAAAATAGTTGAAAGGCAATTCCAAATTGGTCCTCATTCTCTTCACACAGCAGAATAAACCCAGTTCGTTTGCCTTCTATTTTCTAATGACTTACTCCATTATATCCCTTTTAGAATCCAAATTCCATGGGAGCGAAGGATATATATCCCATACCTCATCCAGTTCCACGCACGTGACAGACCCTCCAATGTTGGATGGAGGACTGTATCCTTGTATTGTGTTCTCATCAAATTCTCCACCTCAGGGGCACCTGGGTGGCTCAGTGGGTTAAGCCTCTGCCTTTGGCTCAGGTCATGATCTCAGGATCCTGGGATCGAGTCCCACATCGGACTCTCCACTCAGCAGGGAGCCTGCTTCCCCTCAACCCCTGCCTGCCTCTCTGCCTACCTGTGATCTCTGTCTGTCAAATAAATAAATAAAACCTTAAAAAAAAAAAATTACCCACCTCAGTACTGACTGGTACAGTCCACAGTCCCCAGCTCAACAGATTCTCACTGAGTGGTGAATGCTTCTGTATCCCAATTATTGCCTAATTTATAGTCTATCCAAAAAATGAGAAATGTCATGTTTCCTAATGTCCAACATGTTCCTTCCTTAAGGAATATTGGAAATATTCCTTAAAAATATTTGAAATTCAATTAGAATATTTGTGATTACCATCCAACTACTAAATTTAATACTATAAAATCTGTCTACTTTATGAGCAAGTTTAATTACACATAACACATTTTATGTTCCTAAACTAATAAAGTGACCTTAGTCACGTAATAACTGCCATTAAAACATAAATATTTGTATTCATTTCACTTTGTTTCTCCAAATTCCTGGAATCTCCTTTGAAGAAAGCTGAAGATAAGAAACTTCAGAATTTCAGGGGCGCCTGGGTGGCTCAGTGGTTTAAACCTCTGCCTTTGGCTCAGGTCATGATCTCAGGGTCCTGGGATCGAGACCCGCATCGGGCTCTCTGCTTACTGGGGAGCTGCTTCCCCTGCTCTCTCTGCCTGCTTCTCTGCCTACTTGTGATCTGTCAAATAAATAAATAAATGAAATTTTAAAAAATAAAAGAAAGAAAGAAACTTCAGAATTTCAGAAAATTTTATTTCTAAACTCAGGACCAAGATAATCTGTATCTCAGAGTAGATATTTTTAGATCTTAGATTCTTGATTGGGGGGGTAAATACTTTATGGGATCAAATCTCAAAGTTAGCTAAAGTAAATGTACTCCCACTTTTCACGCAACTGCTCATTTATGATCTAGCTGGCCAATCACGACCACAGGAAGGTAAGTCTGCCAAGGTCATGCCCTTTTGCAAGCCTCCTGCTTATTATCTGACAGCCCCATTATATTTAAGGTTTGTGTAAGTGGTTTTGTGATACTGTTTACATTACTTTCCCAGGTGTCTTAATTTAAGCTAATTTGATTTCAGAAGACATTTTCTGGTGTTACATGTATTCTTCAGTGAATTTAATGCTGTTCCCTAGGTACCGTATCCACTGGTTTCCATAATTCTGAGAGAACATACTTGCTAGACCCTTTTACTATTTTTCCTCCTCCTTGATCCCCCATTGCCCAAAAAGATCCCAGACAGGCAAACTCATCCGCCCTTCTATTTTCCAACCTTTCCCCCACATAACCAAGATGAGTAATCAACCGATAGCTGCAGTGAGATTTAGAGCTGGTCCCTCAGGAAACAGGGCCTTGCCAAATTTCATATTTATCCCTTTCCCCCCAACCCTGTAGAGGGAGGGGGCTTACCCTTCAGAAACTTGGTTCTCAGAGTCCTTCCAAGTACAGTTCATATCAGGAAGGAAAAGGCCTGCCTCACCCCTGTCTTTGGGGGGTCACATTCCTGGGTCACACTAACTAGAGCAGCCCTTACAGCAGCAGTTCAATGGGAGAGGCCTCCTTCCTCCCTGGCTCCCGGCCCGGCCCGTGGCCCGGGCAGAGCCCCACCTAAGGCAGGAAGCAAAGGAGCCTGGAAGACAAGATACCTATCGCCATCGCCCTCGCCCTCGTCTTGCTCTGCCTGTTCTGAGAAGGGTGGAGGAAAGCAGGAAGGGCGGAGCAGATCAGAAGAGGTGCCAGAGAGCAGAAGTGGGAAGCCTGCTGTGTGGCTGGCGAGGGTTCTGGAAGCTAGGTAACCGAGTGCGGAAGCACCCAGCGTGTGGACATGCAAAGCAAGGAGACGGATGCACGAAGTATTTGAGAAGTCAGTGCAAGGAGCTGGAGGTGGGGAAGGGAAAGGGACCTTACAGCTTACAGAACACTCTGAAAGGAGGCAAGCGCCAGGATGAGGTAGGGAGGAACATATCCGAGCAAGTCCAGACACCCGCCGAAGGCCCGCCTCCTGCCTCACGTTGACAAAGGCTGGGGCAAGAGTGAAACCGACCCAAGGTGGAGGAGTCCAGGCTGGCCCTAGATCCTCCCTGGGACAAAGACCTCTAGGCTAACTCCACACTCGCATTTCTGTTTGCTTCTCTCAAGGACCACACCCCCGGGAGAACCCCAGCGATGGAACCAAAGCCACAGACATCCCTAGAAGCAGTAGATACCCCTTGATTCAGCCGGCTAACCTGGTAAGCGCCACTCCCAGAATAAGCCAAACGCCTTGCTAACCCTCTAAATGAGATGAGCCTCCAAAAACGAGGCATGTCGCCCTGCGGTATCATCTCCCAATTGGTCCACACAGGACTTCAAGGGAGAAGTGATTCATTTCAGTCAAACATGTGTGCCCATCCCGTCTTATGAAGCCCAGCAGTGGTGCCATCAGTCAAATTGGGCTAACGTCTCTCTAGAAGAGCACTGCCCGATGGAGCTTGCTGCACTGATGCAAACCGCTACTGGGCATTTGAATTGCGGCTCATGCGACTAAGGACTTGAATTTTTAGTTCATTGACTTTTGATTAATTTACATAGGCACATGTGGCTAGTGGTCACTGTGGACCGTGTAGATCGAGAACTCAAAGTAAAAATAGGTGGGAACCAGATCACATCTTCCAAAGATGCCAGGAAAAAAAAATGTCATGGAATTCTATTTCTCCACTGTGAGGAAGCTGACTCTTAATAGTCCAGCAACGTTCAAGCTCACTTCCAGCACCGAACTCTTCTATGGTCACTGCCACATCTCCACATCAACATGCCTCCAAAACATCCCAGTTCGGAAGGCCCTCAGAGACCCCAGCCCAATCAGTCATCCACTGTGGGACCTACTTCTCCACGAAGGCCCCGCAGATTTCACCCAATCCTTACAAGCCCCCCAGCAGCAGCGAAAGTCAGCCTCAGAAGGAGGAGTCCACCCTCAAGTCCAAGGACACTGTTCTGAAGGGTAGTCAAGGATGCTCAAAATAATAAAGGAATTTTACACATGCTTTACCTTGTATGCAGTCCCTTCACGTGTGCTGTCTCACTGAAGGCTCACAGTGACCTCACCATGTAAGTATGAAGTCAACACATTTACTTTACAGAGGTTAAGTAACTCAAGCAAAGCGATATGGCTTGTGTTTAGGAACCATTCACCCTAACTCAGTGTATCTTCCAAGGAGTGACAAAAGACAACTGAGAGAAGTAAAAGTCAGGGTTGGGAAGGGGGAAGGCACAGAAGGGTAATTAGAGCAGAGCCCAAAGTTAGGCAGATCAGCTAGTAACCTGAGAAATCAATCTATTTCCATCTCCCTGATTTAAACAGAAACACATTCAGTTCCAAAGAGTTAAGCACCTCAGACTAGAGCCAATTAAAGCGAGACTATGCTCTCAAAGAGTGGTTCTCCAAGTGTGGTCCCTGGACCAGCAGGCCCAGCATCATTTGGAAACTAGTTAGAAATGTAAATTCTCGGGCCCCTCCAAGAGCTAACTGAAACAAAACCTGGGGGAGGGGGTACTCGCAGTCTGTTTTGTTAAAACACGGGCCCTCTCAGTGATTCTGATGTCCACCACATTTGAGAACCACTGTTCTAACCACTGCCCCAGAACTATACGTCTGAGGTTCATTCCCTTTCCTCTGGGAAACTGACAACTTGGTCGTCGAGGGAAAGGAAAGGGAGCTGCCAATGGTGAAGTTCAGGACCCATCCTGGTGACATCAGCCCTGACTTCTGTACCTAGGGTGACAAGCATGGGTAAACTCTGAAAGAGCTCCAAGAGCACACAGACCTCCTCTTTCCACAGAGAGGAAACTGTTCCTTCCTCAGAAAATCCCGGGTGATCGGTGGGGAGGAAGGTCTATTTGATAGCTAGGACTAGCTTGTGGACAGAACGCCCTAACTTCTAACCTCCTTCCATAAATAATATTTGGTACATGATACAGCGTTCCCAACTGTGAAAAGCTAGGTTTCTATTAGAACCGGAATTCCAGTTTCTCGGAGAAAGGACATATATGAGAATACACATACTGAAAACCATTGGTCTCTCTGTTATTTTAATAATAAAAATTATTATTATTATAATAGCAGGTATTTACTGAGTACTTTCAGTATGTCCAGCACTGTACATATGCATTGTTCCTTTTCACCCTCATGCAATTCCAAGAGGTGAGAACTATTACCTTCTTCATTTCATCCATGATGCTTCGGCAAGTCAAATTACCTGAGATTATACAGGAAGGAGGCAGAAGGGCCAGGAAGCAAACCAGGTCCACTCTTCCTAAACAACCTGGAATACTACCTCTTTCTCGCTTTAACACACATACTCTCATTTTAAAGCTATCTAACTTTCCTCATACTCTGCATGCTACTGAGTCTTGAGTACTGCATTTTTATTATTTTTTTAAGCTATTACGTCATGTGCAGTTGCAAAACAGCCCTCAACCACACTCAGTTTACCCCGACGAGGATGACCCACACTAAAGAACTCATGGCAATACAGATACCCACAAACTGCATCAAAAGCAAGAACTGATTTTATTCCCATCATGTGTGGGCAACCTGCCCAGGGAAGCCCTGACCCCCTCCATCCAAGCGAGCCTTCTCTGTCCAGTGCTCATGGTTGTCTCTTTTACTGCACTTCGCATACAGAAATGTCCACACCACGACCCCACTAAGGGGTGAGCTCTTGAGAGTGGGAACATGCCCGAGTCAGTTGTGTGCTCCGAGAGCACTAAAAACATGATCAACACCTAAGAGAAGCTTTTTAAGATCGGTAACCAGACATACAAATTCTTAAAAGAGAGCAAAAATGAACTACAATTTGAACACAAAATGTAAAACTATGGGGGCGCCTGGGGGGTGCAGTCGGTTGAGCACTCTTGGTTTCAGGTCAGGCCATGATCTCAAGGTCATGAGAAGGAGCCCCACGTTAGGTTCCTCGCTCAGCACAGAGACTGCTTAAGTTTCCTCTCCTTCTGCCCCTCCCAGCCACACATTCTCTCTCTCTAAAGTAAATAAATAAATCTTTAAAAAAAAATGTAAAACTGGGACACCTGGGTGGCTCGTTGATTAAGCATCTGCCTTCTGCTCAGGTCATGATCCCAGGGGATCAAGTCCTGCATTGGGTCCATGCTCAGCAGGGAGCCTACTTCTCCATTTGCCGGCCCCTCCCCCACTTGTGTTCTCCCTCTCTCACTCTCTCTCTGGGCAAATAAATAAAATCTTAAAAAAATGTAAAACTGGGGCACCTGGGTGGCTCAGTGGGTTAAAGCCTCTGCCTTCAGCTCAGGTCATGATCCCAGGGTCCTGGGATCGAGCCCCACGTCGCTCTCTGCTCGGCAGGGAGCCTGCTTCCCCCCTCCCTCTCTCTGCCTGCCTCTCTGCCTGCTCCTGATCTCTGTCTGTCAAATAAATAAAAAAATAAAATCCTTTAAAAAAAAAAAAAAGTAAAACTATGAAACTTTAAAAGAAAACATAGGAGACAATTTGGGGGACGTAGGCCTAGACCAAAGCATTCTTAGACATGATACCAAAAGCCCAATGCATAAAGGGCGGGGGGGGGGCAATAAACTTGACCCCATCAAAATTAAAAACCTTTGCCCGCAAAAGATCCAGTTAAAAAGATAAAAAGGCAAACTACATACTGGAAAAAAATATATGCAAGACATATATCTGACAAAGGACACATATTTAGAATATAAGAACTCTCAGAGTTAAGAGTAATAAAAAATCCAGTCCAGTTAGAACATGAGCAGGACACAAGTAGAAATTTCACCAAGGGGACATACAGATGGCAAACATGAAAAGATGCTCAACATCATTAGCCATTAGGGTACGCAAATTAAAACCAGGCTGAGAGTAGAACACCTACTGGGACAGCTAAAATAATAAACAAATGCAGGTAAGGATGCAGAGAAAAACCAGATCTCTCCTACATGGCTGGTGGGAATGTAAAATTGTACAGCCACTCCAGAACACAGCTTGGCAATTTCTTTTAAAAAAAAAAAAAAAAAAGAGCATACAACTACCACTCAAAATCCAGCAACACTCCTGGGCATTTATCCTGGAGAAGTGAAAACACGTCTATGCAAGACCCTGTGCACAAATGGTCCCAACAACTTTAATTGTAAGAGCCCAAAACTGGAAACCCCCAAGTGTTCTTCAGGAGGTGAATGGTTAAACAAGCTGTGGTATATCCATACCATGGACTACTACTCAGCGATCAAAAAGAACGGATTGTTGATAGTGTGACAGCCTGGATGGATCTCATGGATATCCCACTGAGTGAAAAAGCGAATCTGAAAAGGTCACATACCACATGATTTCATTTCTGTAACATTCTCAAAATGACAGAGAAGGAGAAGAGATTTAGTTGTTACTAGGGTTTACAGCTAGGTGCCGGGAGAGGAGAGTATACGTGACTGTGAAAGGTGGCATAAGGGTCATCCTTGAGCTGATGGAATAGTTCTATAGCTTGACTGTGATGGTGGTTACCGGAATCCACCAGTGTGGAAAAAATGCAAAGAAGTACATACACACAAACACAGATGCATGCCTGGAGAACCAGTGAAATCTGACATGTACCGATGTCAGTTTCCTGGTTCTACTGTACTTTGGTTATGTAAGATGTTACCAATGGGGGAAAATGGGTGAAGAGTACACAGGACCTCTCTACAATTTTTGTAACTTCTCATAAAGCTATAATCATTTCAAAATAAAAAGTTTTTTAAAAAGGGAACTGCAGGCCTTTTACTTAAAACAAAACTAGCGAAAAAGAGGTACATACAGCTGCACTGCTGGTCAGTGATATCCCAAACACAGATTTAAAGGCACATAGTAGGTCTATGTGATTTCTTTTTTTTTTTTTTTTAGGTTAAATCCAATTCTCCAGAGTCTTAACAGGAATACATTTCCTAACATCTTACAGCTACTTCACCATCCCCCTCATAAAATGAAAAAGAAAAAAAAAAGTCCTGATGTGTGAACCCCTTTGGGAATCCAGGAGTCCTATCCTAAGTGCCTGGAATGAATAGACCCTGTTTCACAAGAACAGAGGCCAAGGGCCTCACAATTTAGAGAACAGGCAACAAGCCACACACAAGCCCAGGCGTGGCTTCCTTCAACAAAAGTAGTATACAGACCCACCCACAATGGCCAAGCTTTAAATGATGCCTTTCTTCCAAAACAAAACAAAGTCAAACCAACAAAATAAATTCTTTTTTAAAAAATCACTAAGCAAACAAACAAAAACCTCAACAACCTCAGACTGTTTCCAACAAACCTTATAATCAAATATGTCCTCTGAGTTGACCTCCAACTTATCCCTTGCTTTTCAAGTATTCCATTGCCTAGTGAATTCTGGGACACAAGAGCCTACGAAAATTAATGAAAAAAAAAATTGGAGGGGAAAAATTATTCAAAACGTTAGAGATTTCCTGACCTGAGCTGCTTCCATGTGCATTTGAAATGCAGATAGCCACATGAAGGTGAGGAGTGGGGGGGGGGGGGGGGAGGTGTGCTACTTTGGGAGAATTTTGCATATCAGAACTACTAAAGGGTCTTACAAAGTCATTTCCTTTTATTTTACAGGCCTGGAAAATCTTTCAGATTCTTACAGTTTTCACTAGCAATTCCCTTGTTTCAGAAGTCATTAATTATTATTTTTTTAAAAGCCTTATGTTATACAGTACTTAATCATTTTCAAAGTAGTTTCACAAATTACTATGAAGAAAAACAGCCCTGGTACCTAGGGGCTGCACTTTTCCCTGCAACTCTCACCAGCCAGGCTGCCTTCTAATTTCAGTTAGTTGGGCCATCTTTCCCCCAGGCCCTGGGGCTGCTCTTCTCCACAGGGGTAGACTTCAAAACAAAACAAAACAAAAAACCCCACATCTCTACCAAGCCTCCAGACTCACTGGCCAAGGGCAGACACTCTCAAGTCTAATCAGCAGAGTGCCTTCCCATAAAATTACTCACATTTCTACATTCATGTGCTTTTCTCAACGACAGCACTTTGAAATCTCATTTAAACTGAAAGTCCTCCATTTGCTTCCATGAAAAGATGTATTTTTAAATGCTTTGATCTCCACATGCCCTTCCGTACATTAGTATTCTTCACCTTCCACCAACAGCACAGAACCTAAAAGACCAAGACTTCTATGCATTTTAAAAAGAAGAGGGAGGATGAATTAAAAGCGTGGCACCTTCTCTTCCTCCTATCCATTTGCAGAGTTTGGGTTTCCTTATTTATCCTGAGAAATGTATCTCACAGAAGTCAAACTACACCTATCCTAAAACTAAGTATCTCCCAGAACCTACCAGGGAGACTAGAGGCATCTCTAAAACTTCTACTCTATGTCTTCCTCCTTTTCATTCGGGTCAAATCAGTGGTTTCCAACACTTTACTCCTTGGCAAAAACAGTTCAAAGTGTACTCAACTACTGTTCTCACACAATTCCCATAAAGATGTTCACGGTAGATGCAAGAACATGCTCAGAACACCGACCTGGGAAATAAATTTCAAATTGGTCTAGATTCTTCAAGAACTTGCAGTCTAGGGAATCCCCTTAATCCCTACCCTAGGTCCGCCATCTACTGGGAGCTACTAGGGTCCAGCAGCGGTGGGCTGCCAGAAGTGGTTGGCAGCCAGGGGAAATACTAAGTCAGTTTGGCAGGGACCCACAGGCCCTGCAGAGAGCAGTAATTGTTCAACATCTCAAGCCTTGACTTTTCACTTCCCGAAAAGGAAGGAAGTTTTTTGGAATAGCAGCTATTAATATCCCTCTATTTACTCGCTCATGGCAAGTAACGCTGTCTGGGGTGGTCCAAAGCATCTTTGGAGATAATAATTGGCTCTCGTGACCTCCTACGTCCGCTACCAACCAACGACAAAAACTCGATTCTCATAATATGCCCTGAAAGAAGGAAATGGGCCACCATGTCGGCACTGGACGGGGACAGAGCAAAGCAGTTGAGAGACCAAAGGCATAAAACATTCAGTCCCAACCGCGAAAGCCACAGGTACAGGGCGCCCCTCTACCGAAGCCCCCTGTCCAGGTGATCCATACGGTAGTCGAGCATTTTCCAAAGCACTGCCATTTGAAGACAGGACACCAACACCCAAGCCCAAATGGCAAAACCTTCAAACAAAAATGGAAAGGGAAAGTCTTCCCAGCCACCAATCAAGCCACTACAGAGTAGGGCGTGGCGCGGCGCGGGAGCTGCGGGTAGGGAACCGGGATTCCCAGCCTGGCCTCCTAATGGGGAAAATTTGGAAACGTCGTGGCGAGCTCAGAGCAGGAGGCAGAGGCCCTCGAGGTGGGTGCGCGCGCGGCGTCGTGGGTTCCGCTGCCTCCTGCTCCAGCCCTGCAGCCTACCGGGCACGTTCGGCCCCCGCCCCGGCGCAGGGCCCCCGGCTCCGCGGGGCTGTCATGGGCCGACGTGCCAATCTCCCTCCTGCCACAAATGTCACATTCCAAGAAAAACCAGTTCCACTTGGAAAGTTTAATTTTTCCCCCTTGAAACCAGATTCTTTTAAAGGCGGCACTAACAGCGAGGGAGAGCTAAGTCTAACCCCCCAGTTTCTAAGAAACTTGTCCGGGGAGAACAAAGGAGCAGCACCGAACGCGATCCGAGCCCCCGGGTCTGGAGCGCGACCCCCGGCCGCCCCCACCCGCCAGAGCCGAGACTTCCCCGCGGGGCAGGAAGGGTCTGGCCGGGGCGCCGCATCCCGTTGGGCTGGCCCGTGTGCGCGCCTTTGTCTCGCGCGGAGGGCAGCGGCCACCCGCGCCCCGCTTCCGCCCCCTCCCTCAGCCGCCGGGAGACCCGCGCGGGGGCGCGTCCCGGAGAGGGCAGGCATGTGGCAGCCCCCTCCGGAAAGGCCAGCCCCGCGTCGGGGGCGCGCCCGCACCCCGGCACCCCGGCCCAGCCGGCCCACACAACTTCCAGGTTCGAATGGGGCGCCGGGCGGCGCGGCGATCCGACCCGCCGCACCCGGGGCCTGCAGGGTGGCGCGGGAACAGAGTTCCGCTTCTTCTTTTTTTTAAACCAGTCTGGGTAAGGGAGAGCAAGATTGTGGTGGCTGACATTCCCGGCCACCCGCGCCGAATCGGCTGCCCAAGCCTCTGAGGAGCCTGGCCGATCTCCGCCCCGGGTCCCCCGAGGAGGAGCCCCGTGCCGGGAGCAGCAAGGGGGTGGGGGGAGCACCGGTCGGCTGGGTCCCTCGCGTGGGAGCCTCGGAGGCGCCCTCCCCACCCCGAGCGGGAACTGGTTACCTTTCACCGCAGACTCACAAGTTTCCCGGCGCAACTTTGCCCTCCACATGAGGCGACCATGGCTAGCTCAGGGGCGCGGCTGGGGGAGGCGGCCGCCGGGCAGCGTGCTGGGCATGGCGTGGGGCAGCGCGGGGAAGCGGCGCCCGACGGTCAGCCCCATTCACACAGGAAGGAGAGAAATGCCAGGGCTTCGCCTCCAGCCGCGAAGCCGCCCGCCGCCGCTGGGTCCTAGAGCGTCCCGCGCACTCCGCCGCCCGCGCTCCCGGCTCCCCGCTCCTCGCTCCCCGCGCTCCCGCCGGGGAGGGTCGTAGGGCCCGTCGCGGTAACCCTACACTCCACCCCCGCCGCGGCGCCCGGCCGCTGGGCCCTAGAGCCCGCCTGCCGCCGCCCGCCTCCTCTCCCGGGCCGGGACCTCGCCAGCTGAAATTGCCCGGAGCTCAAGCTGACGTGTCTCCCCGAGAGTTTAGGAGGGCGACAGCCTCCGCCGTTTTGTTCCCTGCCGCGGCTTAATTAATGTCAGACTCAACAGTTCTCCCTCCTTGGAGTTTCTCTTCCTTCCCGGCAGGCCCACTCCGGCAGAAATCAATTTCCCGGTCTGTCCTCAGTGTCCCTATTAGGGTATGTTTAGGATTTTTTCTTAAGTGGAATTTCCAGGTGAAAAGCGGTCAGGCTTCTCTTTGCATTCCTCAGGCCCTAGTTCACACACTGGGATTGGGGGCTGAGCTGCTAAATTCGACTCTGTTGTCAAGCAGAAGGGCCAAAACAGATCTTCTAGCCCTAGATATTAAATGTGTTGGCAGAACTGTCCATCCTGTGGTCACAAACCCACGGGCTGTTACCTGCCCTGGTGGAGACACAGAAAGTGACTCTGGAAAAACGTTGCCAATTCTGCCCCACCTCTTAAATCAGGCTGTTATTAAGAAACACTACTACCCATCCCATTATACTGAATTATACTGGGCATACATACCTCTGGAGCCTTGATCTGGGGACCTGGAACAAGGCAAGCATAGCCCTCCTCTCTAGGTTTCAGAGACCTGCTCTGCTGCTGCCAGGTTGAGCTACCAGGGAGTAGAATAGTTGCTGCGGAAGATGTTAAAAGGACAGTCTGTGCACACCACACCTCTTATCTTGTGCTTCTCTCCTCTGTCTTCTCACAAGACCAGGATTTCTTCTGGGATCCCTGCCTGGACTGTAGCAGTTACCCAATTAGTCTGCCAGTGCTTGTACCCTTATGCTCAATTCTGGTGGACTGTGTATCCGGATTCCAGTCTGTTCTGATTTATCTGAAGGCTCAGTGAGTTGCTCTCAAGATAAAACCCAAATGCAGTAATGTAGCAATCATGTATCAAATACCTACTCCATTTAAAGTCAGCTGTGCTAGGACTTGATAGCGCATCAAAGAAACAAAAGAAGCAGCAGCTCACCAGCCTTGCTAGGGTTTATTTAAGTAGACAAGATATGCAACCAGAAAACAGGAAAGTGCTGGTGATGCCTGAAAAATGCAGAGTAAAGGACTGCCTCCATGCAGAAAAAAGGGGAGGCTTGAAGGGTAGGTAGCATTTGTAGGAAATGAGTCTAGAGTGGGGAAAAGACAATGGATAGAAAAAGGAGGGAAAGAAGGAAGGAAACTAACTCTCACTGTGCCCACTCACTGTGTGACCTTGGGCAAGTCACCAGACTTTTCTAAACTTCAGTTTCATTTCATTTGCAAGGTGACGGAAATAGCCATGGAGTAGAGATTGTAAGGTTGGAATGAAGTAACAAATAAAATACTTAGCATAGTGCATATAAGTGCTGAACGTATATTTGCTATTATTATTTCAATCAACCCTCCAATAGCCCTGTGAGATAGGGAGCTGATCTGGGAAACAGTCCCAGGAAGCAATGACATGTGAGGTCCAGGCAAAGGTGATGGGAAAGGAAGAGCGAGATACCATCCGGATACCAAATCTTTGAAGATACCAAGTACAGTGAAGATACCAAATCTTGAGGCGAGAATTTTACTTTTTCCAGTGACTTAGATAGGAGGAAGAACAAGGTAATCAAGTTAAGCCAGTTTCGAGCCTGGGCCATAGGAAGAATGGACCATTCCTGGAAGGATGGGTCATTGGACCAATGCTGGGAGAAGCTGAGTGAAGAGGAAGGACTGGTTTGAGAAAGATGTTGAAAGACTTTACTGTCCTCTGGGCAAGAGGAAAGAAGGAACAAGAACCTGGGTAAGAAGCAGAGAACAGAGGTGTAGAGAAAAATATAAATAAAGCTATGAAGATCAATTTACTTGGAGAATGCCCAGGACAACAAAAATAATAGATAGGGAAGGGAGGAGGAAGAAGAGAGCAGACTGAGAAGGAGAAGAGTGGGAAGGAAGGTTTAAAGTCACGGAAGCCAGAGGAAGTTGTGAGAGGGTCCCTCTAGCAAAGGCTCGGGATTCCCAGACTTCTCATAAAGTAGTGGGTACTGCTTGTGGGCCCCACAGTCAGCTGACCGCAGCAGGTGGACCTAGCCTGAGCTCTTCAAATTGGATACCAAGGAATAATACAAGGGCCAAATACACAGCAGGTCAATTTTTCCCCTCCATGCACCTGAGTTTCCTCAACTATTAATAATCACCACAGCAGATATAGAAAACAAATAATCTTCCACATCAACTATATCTGAAAAAAAAAAATATATATATATATATAGCTGGGAATCTATTGCTTGAGAATTAAAGCCTGAGAAAAAGACTTCGGATTTGGCCAGCAGCAGGTCATTAATACCGTCTTACAGTATATTTGGTTGCAGACTACAACATGTGGCTGGGGCTAAACAGAAACAAGGTGTGTCGACAACTGAACATAAACTCTAAGGTGGCTCACCAGACAGCATCTGTGTTGTCTTTGGGTCTAGATACTCACTCTAAAGGTCAGCTTTCTTTCTAAAGTGACCCGGTTGTCTTTTGCTCACTCCCAGGAAAGCCAAGGACAACACAAAGAACAGTCTTTAACTCCTAACAGGGCACGTACTAGGATGCTCCAGACCAGATGACAGAGGCATCCAGGTAGAGGAGAATGCACTTGGTCTTTAGAGTCAGTCTTGAGTTCTAGCCTATCCTGAGTTCTAGTCCTGGGTCCACCTATTTCCAGCTATGAAGAGTAACATAACATGAGCCTCAGCCTCCTCCTCTGGAAAATGGGAACAACTGCACTTACCTCATTGGATTATTGTGAGGGTTAAATTAGATACTGCGTATCAAGTGCTAGACACACAACAGAAATCCAGTAAAAGAAACCCTTCTCTTCTCCTCCAGTGATTTGAAACACCAAGGAATTGAAATTCTCTATTAAAATGCAGACCTCCTTTCCCCTCACTCTTCTTCTCTGCACCCTCCAAACACACCCCTTAAAGTCCTTGTCAACTACTGCATGGACTAGGATGGGCCCTAAGAATGAGCCTGAGCTTGCCAGGAGGGAAACAACAGATGACGGCAAAAAGAGAGTGGTCATGACCACACCAGGGACAGTTCCTGCCAGCATCACTTAAAGCAGATCCCACTCCATTTAGGAGTCGTCAATGCCTGTTGAGTGAACAAATCAGTCACTGGATGTAGCCAGGCTGTCCTTATCAAAATGCTTGTTTTGCTTCCAGAACACATAAGGAGATTTTTTTAAGCCCAAGTTCTGTAATGCTTCCCAAAGTGTGATTTATAAACCGGAAATGTACGAGGTTCCATGTCTGATGTCCACACCTCCAAATTCTAGAGATTCAGGATCTCCAAGGGTGACATCCTAGAATCTGTTCTGACTCCTGGCACACTGCAGTTTGAGGGGCACGAACTACAGTCTCTGACTGGCTCCTTGGGGTCACGGTACTCTAGCGATTCTCCTTCAGAAGCATTCACTACATCAGAGCTTAGTATGATAAAGGTCAAGGATGATGGGTGGCATACTAGAAGTTAAAAATAAAGCATTATAGGAGCACAATGGCATGACTGATACTGATTCTAGCAGGTTCCAAGAAATCCGAGGGCTGTGAGAAGCAGGAGACTACCAGCAAAGACATGGACACAGGAAAGGAAAGCACACGCTGTCCGCTTCTCAGCACTGCCTTTGAGCCCCTTCTGCTTTTCGTAAGCATACAATGATCATGCCCACCACAGGTATGATCATGGCCATATTACTGCCCGGCAAGATGGTTTTTGCCAAGCTTTTCTTTCAGTTCTCTGTTTTACAGGGACCTGCTTGTTTCCAAAGACAAAATCATGTTCTCAAATAAGCTTTCTCACGTGGCACGTGCTTCCTCTGACACATGACCTGCCTCCATCTTGCAAGTTGTTGACAGGAGCAAAATTCAGGGAATACTGGGAGGGCCTCCAGTAGATGGGGGGCAGGCGGCAGGGGATATTGTGTGCAAAGAGGGAGGAGCAAGGGATGAGCCTTTGCTGGGCCAGACTAATAATGGAACAGTAAAAAACAAAGAAGAGGAAGATGTCAAGGGCAAGTGGAAATACACCAGGTATGGCACCTCTGAACTTCTGGAAATAACAGGTGCTGCTTTTAGGAGGAACTCACTGTCATTTAACAAAATAGGGCATTTGGAAACTCTCCTCCATTTGAAGCTTACCAAGGACTCTGTTGATTATGAAAAAAATTTCCCAACAAATATCTATTAAGTACCTACTAAGGGCCAGGCTCCGTGCTACCATCCTACACAGGCATTAGGCTCGTCTATTAAGTTATAGATCTCGGGCCTGTTTGTCTGGAGGTTTTTAACTTCACCACCCATAGCGACACACCGGTCTCTTCTTGCCCATGGCTTTCTCCTGTGAGTGTGTTACCTAGTACATGCTCAACACCTAATTTGATTTATAGAAAATACAACCAGCAGAGGGTAGACACGATCACGTCCAGGGAGAAGGCCCACACACACAAATGCTAAGGAGGGAGAGTACTGACAATGTTCCGGAACAAACCTGGGGTCAGATCCTGACTCAGTAGCTAGGAATTCTTTACAAAGAGGCTGGCAAGTAGCAGGTATTTAATAAATAATGATCATTTCAATTACTAATTGCTACTCTTACTCTAGAAATCTTGGGAGTATTGAAAGCTCATACTTTTTTGGTTGATTCGTTTCTCAAGCTTTCTTAGTAGCAGCACTACTGACATTTTGGACTGAGTGTGTCCCTTGTGAGGGAGTGTCCTGGGCACTGGAGGGAGTTTTTAGCAGCACCCAGTAGATGCCAGGAGGAACCTCACCCCAAGTGGGGGCAACTAATATTGTCTCCAGATGTTGCCAAATGTCTCCTATGGGGTCAGATCGCCCCCCCGCTGAGAACCACTGGGTTATAATTAATGGTGCCATTTACAGGCTCTGAAGCTTCTGACCATATTGATCATTCTGTTGAGTTGTTGGGTGGCTCCAACTGCAGACTAGGAGAAGGAAGCCTCAGTTTTGGTCATCCTGCAGCATATCATGATAAGGTTATTTCTTCCTTTTGCTCTTTTCATGAAAAAAAAAAAACAACTAATTATGTTTTTCTCTATTTCCAAGGATGATGTAGACACATTTGGGGTTTTTTTTTCCCCTAATCTGGAGTCATAATGAGTTTCTAAAACAACGGCAACACAAAGTCACTATGAAAAACAAGGATTGTCACAGTAACTGGCAATAGCTCAGGTCAGAATGTTCGTACTTAAGAGCCCTTGTCGCCGCCATTCTGAAAAGGACGTTTCCGTTTGGGTGTTTTATTCTGAAAACATGTCCCTTCTGTTCTTAGCTACAACAGCAAGAAGGAAGGCCCCTCCACAACCTGTACAGGAGTTCTGGTTCTTTCTGGAATATGCACTAAAGATGACATGTCTTATACTTTAAATGCCAAAGACAGAGAAATAGGGAAACTCTCACCATTCTTAATGGCTCCAGCCACTCGGGATGGCTCAGTTCAGGAGAAAAGAAATTATGTTACAGCATAAAGTCTGAGTGGGGGGAAGAGTTCAAATTCACATCTTAACTGATAAGTTGTCCATCCAGAAACGCAGAAGTATTTATTGTGTGTCAGCGATAAAGCCAGTACCACGCTAAGCAAAACAAGTCTTCAGAAAAGTTCAGGGTAGAGGGGGGAATAATTAGAAATAACTAGAAAAAAGTAAGACCAAAAACAGAAGGACTGACTAGAAGGATTCACCAAAAGCACAACAGAGTTTGAAAGAAGGCAGAGCTACGGGAGAGCAGCAATGGCGTATTCATTCAATCGTTCCTTCAAAACATATTATTGGTGACATTGACCAATAAGCCACCCACTCTGCCGGGTGTGTGAATGCCTTCGGATGGGCTCTGTCTTACTAACATGTACATAAATAAACCTATAATTACATTGGTCTATGTGTGGTGAACAGGAGCAGGGCACAGGAACAGAGACTAAGGAGGGAGAAGGGGGCTGGAAAGGGAGGGCATGTCCAAGATGGTGCAGGAGAAGGAGAGCGTTCCAGCTGGGCAAACAGCATGTGCAAAGATTCTGAAGCAGAGAAGAGCTCGATGAGAGGGAAGAACTTAAAGGAGACAAAGGGAGGAGAGGGCCTTCAGGGATGGGCCCTGGAAGAGTTCCACAGGAATGTCACCAGTCTCCTCTAGCCAGTGTCTGCGAACGGTCCCTCTCCAGTCAACCTAATGAGGTAAGGTATATACAAGATGAATTTCAAATTAAGTGGGAGAGAGATAAGGAACATCAGAAAATGAACCACCTGGGATAAACAATAACAAGAGGACCAAATGGAAGCAACCTGAAAGCCATCTCTCCGGAGGCTTCCACTGAGTCTTACTGACAATGAGGAAAAACCCCAGATCCTCAATACCAGTGGGGCAGTGGTTCTGAAACTTTACCTGCATCATAGTCACCTGAACAGTTTGTTAAAACAGAGAGCAGTCAGGGGTGTGCCCCCCCCCCGCCCAGATATTCTGATTCAGGGGGTCAGGGTGGGGCCCCAGAATTGCATTTCTAACAAGTTCCCAGATAGGCTGATGCCACTGGTCCATGGGCTACACTTTAAGAACCTCTGGTATAAGCCATTTGGGGACCTACATTTCCACATACTCCGAATCCCAGCCTAAAGGAAGGAACAGCTCTCTTGCTTACTGCAGCAGAATGATCAGAACCCAGCGTTCTGTCTTGAACCAGCATGCACAGAGTGCTGTCTCTTCTGTGCCTGTGATTTCGTGCATGATCTCATTTTACCGTACCCAACGCCTGCACAGCAGGCACTATAATCCGTGTTTTACACATGAGATAAAGAGGCAAGGTGAGATTAGGCGAATTTCCAGAGATCACGCGATACACGAGTGACAGAGTCGGGATTCGAGTCGAGTTCAGAGCGGAGCTGTGATGCTTCCCAAGCAGGCAGCTCTTCCTCCCGGGTCTCCTGGACAGGAGAGATGCCTCTCCGTCCTCCAGGCCTCACACACCACTAGAAAGCACCATGTGGCCTGCCCCTAGTACCATTAGTGATGAATCTAGGTGGTCTCCGTTGACCCCTGGGGGCTGCTAGCATTTTGAACTTATTACTAAGTTCTTCGCTTTCCATATGGGAGAGAGCAAGATCTATGAAGCTAGACACGTGACAGACCAGAGGTCGTTTTCCATCTGTGGCACTCAGTACTGAGTTGTAAGTATTCTAAGACACAGGCTGAGCAGTCAGATGGGCCTGGGACCAACCTCCCCTCTGCCACTTACTGGTTACATGACTGGTTATATGACTGACTTTATTAAAGTTCAGTTTTTCTTCTTTTAATAAGTAGTAATTACAAGTAGCATCCTCCTCAAGGTGTTGTGAGAAATGCATGAGTCAGTTTCATGTAAAGTATGAGGCTCTCCGCGTGGTGCTTAGCGAGCAACAAACACTCCGTAATTATTAGCTATTATTACTACCCTGTTATGCATTTTCTTTCAAAATATGGTCATTGTAAGAGGAGATTTAATTGTTGCTGTGCTAGATACACGGTTTCTTTTTGTTTACATTTCTTGAGTCTGGGAATATTTCATTGGTAGATTCAGGAAATATGAGCGACTGCATCGTGATTTCAGCCCCTCCTCTCCCCAGTTAAGAAAAAACATCCCATATACCCTTATAGACAAAACAGGGGGAAAATGGATTTTATATTTTGGGTAAATTTAAAATATTAAGTAACCATTGCCAATGAGTATGGATTGGTAGAGTGACAGTAACTTGGCCAGGAGTTTGAGATCAAGGGGTCTGATGATCCCACTATGCCCCGTATTGGTCAAGCTGTGTGTGAGGCCACGTGCTCAGTTCTTGAAGGCAGGTTAAAGGGAAATCTTCCTCACTTAGAGAGCACTCTGCAGATGTGGAGCAGGATGGAATGGGGAAAGCAGAACATGTTAAGAAAGGTCCATTGTGCGGAGAAGATTAAGATACAATTTGATAGCTATCTTCAAATATTTTGGTAGATTTCAGAAAGAAAGGAAGAACAGACTCATTCTCTATTTGCCATACAATAATCTAGAGCATTGTTTTTTAAACGGTAGTTGGCAACCCATTAGTAGAAATCAATGCAACAGACTAAGGAGCATTTTAAATAAGTAAAAGAGAACATAATGGAAAATACCAGATGCAGCCAATCTAATAAGGGTAATTACTATCCCATACACCTTCTGTCTCAGTTATATTTATGTTAAAATTTTTATGTGTATGTCTCAATGTAAAATGTATCCTGATGTTGGGTCCCAGTAAGAAAAAATGTTGAAAGCTCTAGAAGACAAAACACAGACGACTGGGTGCAAGAAACAGGAAGTTGGGTTTTCACTCCCTTGCCACAAAGAAACTGTTATAATAATGGTCCCTGCTTAGCAGGCTTACTCAGGCGGGGGGACCCCCCCCCCCACATATATCACCCCTCTGGTGATGCTCTAGCACAGGCTGAGTGCTGATGCCTAACAGGAGGAGGGCACTGAGTGTCCACTCCTAGGAGGACACGAAGATGTTCTGACTCTCCAAAGGAGAAAAGATCGGACCTGAGCATCTGTTATAAGAGAGAATAGAGAAACTTAAAGCCTAAATATCCAGACTCCAGAAGCCATGCGGCCTATGCAGGAGGAGTTGCTCTGAGTTGGTAGGTTATACACAGGGAGCATGGGTCAAATCCCTGAAGTTGTTTAGGATTCCTACTCTTGGACGGATTTATTTTCCCACCTCCTTTTCTAATTGAGGTGATAAAAGGACTCCGACATCAGCAATCAGGTCTCATTGATAGAAGCACCTAAATGGAGCCCCATGTGGACTGGATACCTGGTGATAGGAACCGAGCTGTGTTTTATCACGCCTCCTAAAAGAGCGAACTAAAATCCAGTGCAAAGAATAGAGTCCCCAGACCCTGCTCCCACACTGAGGGCTGCCCTAGAACAAGTGACACCAGTTGCATTTGAATTTCAGAAAAGCAACACAATTTCTTTAGTATAGTATGTCTCAAATATTGCAGAGAACATGCATACACTTAAAAACATCATTTGTCGTTTATCTAAAATTAAATTTAACTGGGTGTCCTCTGTTTTTGTTTGCTAATTCTGACAAATACCTGCCCACACTGGGTTATGTCCCTACACCCACCTTACAGGATTCCTCGGTGTCTCCTTCTGTAAACAATGTGGAATGTCAGCACCAAGGAGCTGATAGTCCTAAAACGCAACAATGATGCTAATAATGGAAAACAGAAGTGATATTCAAATGAACATGGTGTTAAAGGCTTTGTCCCACTGAACTCCCCTGGGCCAAATGTAAGGACCTTTAGAGAGCAGGACAGACTCTGTGAGCCATCAGGACTGGCTCAGCATTTAAGGAAGGAGTTAATGGGCTCACATTCCCACTTTGTAGAGTTTCCATGCTAAACCCCAGGCAGAATGAGGGAGAAGAGTCAGCTTCGTTCACCTGCTCTCCATTATTCAGCACTCAGTGACGCGATCCCTAAAGGAGGAGGTGACAGCTATTCTAAGACAGACATGATGCCGTTCATGCTTGGCACCCTTGCTCTCTTGCAGGGCATACTGGGAAGAATGGATCTCCTCCAGGAAGCCTGCCAGGCCTCCCCTTGACCTCCATGATTGAGTCAGGCTCCTCTTCTCTGGGGTCCCAGGTCTTCCTTGTGTTCTTCCTTGATTGCACTTAACATAGTAATAATAATTACAACCACATGTGGAATGTCAGCTACTTTGCATATATTATCTTATTCAATCCCTCCCAATAACCCTATGAAGTAGGTATTTGCATTCCCATATCACAGATGAGTAAACTGAGGTCTAGAGAATTTAGATAATCCACTCAAGGTCCCCGGTCAGTAAGTACCCAACAGCTAGGAGGAGCCAGAGCTCTACTTTTTAAGTTTTCTGTTAATTGGTCTTTCTCCCTGAGGTCATCATTTCTTTGAGGAGAGGATTGTGTCCCTTCACCCTGCTGCCCCCAAACCCAGCCTGCAGTGTGCGACAAGTTGGTATGCAGGATTGTAAACAGGTCAGCCCATATTTTTACAGTCAGATAGACCTGATTGCAAATCACGGTTCTGCCAAGTATCTGCCACTGAGGTTCAGGAGTCTGGATTCTCATAATTTACTCTGGAATTCAGGATGGTGGGTTAAGAACCCAAGCAGTAAAGACCAGAGCTGGGCTCAAGCCCTGGCTCTACCACCCACCAGGTGGGACTTGGCAAGTCATTTAACTTGTCCAAGCTTCAGTTCCCCATCTGTAAAATGAAGCAAAGCCTAGTACCTGCCTCACAGGATTGTTTCAAGATGACTGACATATAGCCAGATACTTAATACATGGAAAGCACTCAACAAATAACAGCTCTTTTTATTATAGTGCATTTAAAACTGCCATTTGAACTGGAGTAAATAAATTTTGGTTAACTACTGGCATACGTATTACAAGTTTTAAACATGGTTTTTATTCAGGAGATCAGAACCTGGGGGAAATAAACCCATCACGTAAATAATTTAGGGGAAACTTATTTTAAAAGAACTAATCAAAGCAGAATTTAGTCTTTTTAGTATGTACACAACACTGAGAGAGTTCCCAGAAAAGGAAAGAAATATCCATGAGAATGTCACAATGGGAGTGTGGGATCAGGGCTACCATGATCAGTTGCATAGGCTGCTCACTGCACAAGAGTGCCAGGCTGAGGGAGTGAACGAGGCAGAGGTGGGAGGCTGAAATCTAGCAGGCAATCTACCCACTAGACTGGGAACCCTGTGCCTGCTCTTCATCCACCTGGAGGGAATGATTTTTTTTTCCAATTTGTTCAAAGGCACTCTGAGTTTGTGGTGGCTCTGGCTTTATACTTTTGTGGTTGATTCTTTTTCCCTTTTCTCTTCTTTCAGTGTCACTGGATGAGTAGAATAGGAGAGGAGAAATGGGATGGAGTTCAGGGAAGGAAGACATACGTGAAAATGAGGAGGAAAGTGGGGGACAGGGAGGAGGCAGCAAAAATGGATAACATTTACTAAATGCTGGCTCTTTGTCAGGCATCGTCCTAAGTGCTTTAGATGCGCTAACTGATTTGATCCTATACGACAAGAGGAGCCACTGGAGGTGAAGGCAGTGTGTGGGGGGGGTCACATGAGCTTAACCCACACGAGGGTCACACAGGACAGTAAACCATCTGCCATACCCTAGTCCATAGCAAATGTTGAGAATCTGGAATCCCTTTTTTAAGTTTGGAGGGGAGGCAGCAAATGTCTTTTCAAGCCAAAAGGGAAATATTTTGTGTTAAGGACACAGCCTTAAGTTCTCTGGCTGGACAACCACGAAAGATACAGTGATGGACTTTTGTTTTTGGTCAACAGTCAGTGAGGGGCAAACCTGTGGAAGACAGAGACCCCAATGTCCCGGCAGGCTACACATCCCAGCACTAGATTTCCATCATTCAGCTCCCCTTCAGCCCCAAACTTTCTGCAGGGCTCTCATTACAGACCAGATTCTGCACCCACAGCTCCCTTCTCTATCCTCTTAAAAACCTGAAGTTTCCATAAAATATTTACTGTTAAACAGCGACCTGAAAGCAGCTATGGTGCCCACTATTGCCGGTAGTGTTAAAAAAAAAAAAAACAACAACCCTCTGAGTTTGAAAATAAATCTTGCTACCAGATGGTCTTGCCAACTCTGGATTTGGGGGTGTAAAGGTCACGGGGAGAGGCGAATTAGGCCGAGATAAATATATATACATATTTGACATTAAAATAACCACACATATGTGCCATGATGATGAACGTCCGAGACTAGGGAGCCTGTAAGGAGAGCGTTTCAGCAGCCAGCACACAGCTAGAGACAGCAAAACCACCCCTGAACATCTGTTTCCCCCATTTTGCCAAAGAGCAGTCTTTTTTTATCTTTTTTTATAATGTGACCTGTTCTGTTTTCTGGCAGAGGGCCCTATGAAGGCAAGCACTGCTTTTTCTGTCCGTATTCCAACTTAAGATGGGAAAAGGGAGGCGGGAACAAAAGCAGGAAGTGGGAGGAGACAGACAAAGAGAAACAGAGGCACAGATGAGGCCTGAGGCAGGGGAGGGAGACCTAGAGCAAGAGGTGGGGAAGAGAGGGAGAGGAGGAACAGCGAGACACAGAGAGAGCGCACAAGAGATACCAAATCATTTCGAGTACCCTCCCTGAGCAAAACTGATTGGAGAAAAATACAAACAAAAAGGGCAGATTCGAGAATGATCAGTAGGAAGGTGACCCAGAAATCATAACCACAGTACTCCTGAAGAGATCAAGCTGGTTAATAACACTCTCTAAATTCCAGTAGGGCTCAAAATCAATGAAACATTATTGTTCATAGGTAGTCACATTGTGTTTAATAGTCATGTGTAACTGGACACAGACCTATATATTTCTAGTAAAAACATCTCTCTGGCAAGGCAAATGCCCTTCCCATTTTCCTGTGTAGTGTGTGTGTATGTGTCTGTGTTTTATCCCATTATTCCGTATCTGCTTCTTGCTCTTTCTTCTCTTTAGCCAAGGTAAATAACAATTTATCCCCCAGAATTTATTGTCATTTCCCTTTCCTACTCCCTTCTCTCTCCCAACCAGAACACCCTAGAAGAAAGCTTCAACTCCTGGGCAATGCACAGCATCATTTTGCAAACAAACATCATGTTTTATACCTGAGCCTGAGCCCACCTGTCCTTAGGTATGTTTTCAGATTCCTCTCCAAGCTCCTACTGCCCTGCCCCAAATTACGCTGCTGCCAAAGCTTAGTTTCCTTTAGAAATAGCATGAGCACCATCACCACCGGGAAACCATCAGAGGTTTACCATCAGAGGTTTACCATCAGAGGTTTCCTGTCGCAGGGACTCTAGGCTGCAATACAGAGCTGGGAGAGCAGGAAGTGAGTGAAGGAAGAAGCCAGAAGGAGTTTTTCTGGATGTTGCTTCAGATCCCATTATGGAAAATTCCTTTGGAGCATATCGATCGTTATTTGTTGCTCTAAAAACAAATAAATATACACATATATAGTTCTGTGAGCACTCACCCTTCACACATTTATTCAGCAAATAGGTACAGAACCGCCCTATACTACGCTGCGAGGCCCTGCGATGGTTCCTTTTACATAATTTATCGCATTCAACCCACAACCAAATCCCCCTGGGAGGAGGGCAACTTGCACAGTCTCCTCCTCAGGAAACCGAGATTGGCTCTGGAGCCAGAGATTATTATTTT
Organism: Mellivora capensis; assembly: GCA_004024625.1. NCBI lineage: Eukaryota > Metazoa > Chordata > Mammalia > Carnivora > Mustelidae > Mellivora > Mellivora capensis. The sequence goes on along the minus strand of PISX010007565.1, from coordinate 13,097 downwards.
TTAAATTAATTAATTAATTGCTTTACTTGAGAGACAGCACAGAGGGAGAGGGAGAAGCAAGCTCCCCGCTGAGCAGGGAGCTCAATGTGGAAATTCCTTCTGCCCCCTGGAGTTGTTCTGAGGATGAAATGAGCTGATATCCCCAACCAGATCCATCACAGAAGAGACTGAGTTGCCCAGATTTAGGCAATACACAATGGTGAACTCTTCTGTGGCTGTTCTGTGGGAGCCAGGAGGCGGGCCTGCACCTTACCGCTGGGCTGGGCGAGGTTTCCTGCGAAGGGAACTGAATTTCCCGCTGTCAGTCACCCTGAAAGAAAGCTGAAGGGGGGTGAACACTCTATGAGAATAGGCTATGTTTGGGGTTGGGGTAGGAGGAAGGCAGGAGAGACAGGCTTCCAAGGGTGGAGAGATCTGGGGCAGATCCCAGGCTGGGGTGACTGGCCCTAGCTGTCTGGACAGACAGCGCAGGGCAGGGAGCCAACCGGATCCCAGACTCTCGGTGGCTCTGGGCTTGTGCAGTAATGAGAAGGCCCCGGCCCACTCTGAGGCTGAAAGAGCACAGAGAAGAGCCGTATCTTCATCCCTGCGGCCCGCAGAGGGTAGGACACCGGGAAACCAGCCAGGCTCGCAAGTAAGGCCAAGCCTCCAGGTTCTGAAATGAGCAGGGGTGGCCGCAGCCTGGCCAGCGTCGTGTGGCCACCAGTTTCTGAAGAACAGAGGACACGGAGCAGTTAACACATGTTCATGAGCCTCAGTGAGGTGTGTGGTGGATTTTAGCTACCCCAGCAAAAGCCTAGAGCAGCCAGAACTGACAGGACGCAAATAAGCGCTCCTGAGAATTCCGGGAAATAACACTGGAGGGTGGCCTTAGAGAAAGACTTGATCTGTTAATATGGGCATGCCAATCCTCAGAAGCCGATATATTTGAGGGCATCAGTGTGGGTGACATGATTCAAACTCCAAGCTGGGAAGCTATGTAGACAGTTTATGCATATAAAGTGCCCAGCACAGAATAAGCGAATGATAAGCCCCGCATCTTCCTCCTTATTCATCCCCATATAATGAGAAGGAAGAAACTTTGGATGCAGGATACAGCTGACTTGGAACAAGATTTGTTCATAACTCTTGAGCCTTGCTACAGCCCCCAACATGGGGGGGGGGAGGGCAGGTGGGAGACAATATTATTTCATTTAAATGCCAAATTAAACCTTTCAGAAGGTTTCAACCATACTTGAAGGTATCAGAGCGCTCGCCTAGGGACATGAAAACAGTAAACAATTAATGATGGCCACTGCATTCGAGCACTAATCCTACAACGCATTCATTCACTCTCACCCCCCAGGGTCTGAGGCCTGAGGTTACTATCACCATCGTGTCAGCCGGGGCCCTAGCAGGAAACGGACGGTGTGTCCAGGCTGTGCCTGAAGACGGTCTAATGAAGGCCATGCGGACAACACTGGGCCAAGCAGGGTTAAGGGCAAAGAAGCCCCCTAGGGACAACCATAGTGGGGAGCCACTGCCAGCCGAGGTCAGGAGAGGAGATTCCAGAATCCAGCAAGATCTAATGCCATGAGGGTGACTCTGGAGGAGCCGTGGCCAAGGAGGACACAGCCTGCCAGGAAGGGAATTAGTCTCCTGACATCTCTTTCTTTCCACCACCTCCCTCCCCACCACGCCCTCATATCCTGCCAGTGTCTCTCACTGGCCCAATCCAACTAGGAGCCAGATGGTACTTTCCAAAAGGTATGTTTTCCAGGGCATAGAGCAGAATGGCAAAGGATGGCGGGTGGGTCTGGCAGAACATCAGAGAGTAGCTGCCTCATGGTCTTAGAGATAGGAAATGGAGATCCAGATTAAGTCATTTGCTCAAGGTCATGAAGCAAGTAAAAGGTAGAGCAAAATTTAAGCCCACACAGTATGACTCCAGGTCCATGTTCTTAACCACTAAGACAGGCTTTCTTTAAAAGCTTACTAATTATCCAACACCTTTCCACCAGCACCCTACCCAATCATTTTTCAGTTAACAGATTCCACCTTACTCCCACCCCAATTTCCCAGTCCTCTTGCAGCTAGGTGTGGCCACCTGACTCAAGTTCAGGCCAAAGGAATATAAGTGAAATGATGTGCCCAGCTTTCAGGTTGTGCCCTCTGTTTTCCTTTTGTCTTTCCTATGGACTGGAATGCAGACGTGATGGTAAGAGCTGAAGCAGCCACCCTAAACTGTGTGGAAGCAACACTTCAGGACTTCAGAGCACAATGAAGCCACCATAGCAGCCCTGGCCTGCTTAGCTTATGCTCTAAGTGAACGAGAAACTAACTTGCTTCGTGTTTAAGTCCCTGTCATTTTAGCCTTTGTTATAGCAGCGAAGCCAGTATTCTATATCATATAGAGACCAAGCACCTGCATGGCCAGGATGTGACTCCGTCATTGCTTTGAGCAACATGACTAGTAGAGACAGCTGGTGATCACCAATGTAAGTGTTCTTCCTGGAAGACTGCTGGACTACATTTCCCATCCTCCCCGGTCTAGGTGAGGCAATGGGACTATTTCTCACCTTCAGAATATGAGAAGTGAGTCTGTTACCTCCAGGTTGAGACAATTCAACACAAGACTATAACGCAAGTGAGAAAACCACCTTGATCATGGCAAGCTACAAATTCATCTCGTATCTAAGGAGGGCAAGGGGGTAGGCTGGTAAACATTTAAGTTATTATTTTAAAGAAGTTACACTCACGTTATCATTTATTCTAATCAAGTCCATACACCCTGCTTGAATGAGGAAGGTAGGACATGCATAGGGAAACTCCTTCTCACGGTATACCTGCCCTCCGCGGAGTTAGCCTGTGGCTCCCAAGAATGCTGTGGTCAAGAGCACTCCGTCAGGACTCTCGGGGAAGCTCACAGGGTCTGAGCACTGACAGCCGCAACTGAGCTTAGTGGGGTGAGCCAGAGGGTCAGGCCCAGAGGGCAACTGATTAGGAGAAGTGAAGGGAACATGGAAGCTGTCTGCTTTTCGATGGTGAGAAGGGACCTGCCCCCCATTTTTGCTAATGTCCAAATTTTCTAAAATAAGCACATGTTACTTTTATACTGAAAAACAGTTTTAAAACTTTGACTTTTAAGAAAGGTAAAAAATAAACGGGATAAGACTAAAGAAGGAACAAAGGAGAGAGCTCCAAGGCACAGGTCGAAGGATTCTGTCCCTGCGTGCATGGCTGTAACAAGCAGAGGGGCCAACCTTAGCGATAGGTACCCAACAAGGCAAAGCATCCCAGGGATGACCCTCTTTCACTCATTCAACAAGCATTCACTGAAGCCAGGCTCTATGTGGCCGCTAGATTTAAGAATGCGGTGGCCACCGTCTAGTGCAGTACCTCGCAACCTTGGCTACACACGGGAATCACTAGAAATTTAATTTAATTTATTTTTTAATTAGGTTTAAGATTTGGACACTTAACTGCCTAAGCTACCTAGGCACACCAGAAATGTGATTTTGAAAAAGCACACTGCTAAAACACTGATATTTGGGGCCACACTGTGGAAATTCTGATGTAAGTGCTCTGGGTGAAGTCTTGGTCTCAGGACTTTTATGTTTTTTTTTTTTTTTAAAGATATTATTTATTTATTTATTTGAAAGACAGAGATCACAAGCAGGCAAAGAGGCAGGCGGAGAGAGAGGAAGGGAAGCAGGCTCCCTGCTGAGCAGAGAGCCCATGTGATGCGGGGCTCAATCCCAGGACTCTGGGATCATGACCCTAGCCAAAGGCAGAGGCTTTAACGCACTGAGCCACCCAGGTGCCCCAGGTCTTAGGACTTTTAATGTGCAGGGTGGACAAACACCAGGAGAATGTGACACGTGGGTTAAGTGTTGAAAGAGGGGCGGGAGAAAAGGAGAAGAGGGAAGGGAAACATGCAGGTGCAGGGAACAGAGCTGAATTTTGAGGACTGCCACTGGCTCAAAAGTGACTAGAAAGTTAGAGAAGGTGGAGGGTGATGCAGATCATGGAGGTCCTCCCAGGCCTAACCAAGTACGTATCCTCTAGGTAGGGGAGTCAATAAAAGTTACTAGGTAGGGGCAGACATGGGCACATCTGGATTCACCTCAAATCTCCAGGAGTTCCTTCTTACCCTCTCAGATGGCCAATACTTCTGCCCATGGGTGGGACTATAGAAAGGCAACGAAGAGGTGTGGACTTTGTCTCCTTGAAAAATGGCACCATCACAGAGAGAGGGCTTATTTCCAGATTCTCCATCACAGGCCGCCTTCAATACAGCACTCCACTGCCTTTCCAAAATCCCCTTTTCCCGTAAGTTGATTTCATTACTGCTGATTGCATTCTTGCTGAACACTGAGAATAAACCTGCTAAGGGGCCAGTGTAGTTCATTTGGAGACTTAGATGAAAATCTGGAGGTGAAACCAACCACCACAAGAAAGTAGTGGGGTTGCCACCAAAGGCTTCGGATGGAAAACCATTCCACGTGCTGCTTCAGGGACAGATCACTAAATAATTCCATTGACCTGATCAAATCCCTGAGCATCTGTTTCTGTAGACCAGGTAGTGGCAGAGAAATTTCTAGAAATAAAAATGGTGTTGGTTAATAGGTGGGACACGTGGTAAGAGCCATTCCATCCTTCATGCGCATAAGTACCTTTCAAATGAAAAAATAATAATAATAATATAACAGCACCAAGCACTTGCTGAAGACCCGTGCGTGCAACGCATGGTGCTAGGGCTTTACAGACACACTGTCTACAACATCCATGTGAGGCCCCATTCGGGTGAGGAGATAACTGAGGCTCAGAGCAGTTTAGTTGCCTACCCAAGGTCACAAGTAAGCGCAATGATAGAATTCAAGCTAAGTTTTTGTTTGTTTGTTTTGGGGGGGGCAGGCAGAGGAAGAGAGAGAATCCCAAGCAAGTTCCACACCCAGTGGGAAGCCCAACTCAGGACTCGATCTCACTACTCTGAGACCGTGATCTGAGCCAAAACCAAGAGTTGGATGCTTTAACCTACTGAGCCACGCAGGCGCCCCTCAAACTAAGTTTTTATCACTTCCCTCTACTTCTTCAGGTCCCTAATATTCTGTCCAGGGGTTGATTCTGTGCCCCCCTGTGTTCCAGAAAGGATGACAAGCTCATCAACTGCTGTAAGAGGCATTTTTCCCCACGGTGCTTCTAAGAAAAGCACCAAAAACCATAATAACTCTTTCCAAGGGAGAGATGCCAGCTTCCTCTTTGATCTGAGCAGCATGGAAAGAATGCAGTCCCATCCAGTGAGCAGCTCTGTCAGGGGGAGAATACCCTTTTGGAGACACCATGCACACGAACAATATGGCACGTGAATATAAATAATAAATACCCAGAGGAGGCTATGGGCCTCCTTCGGCTCGGGGCTCCTTGCAGCATCTGGATGACCCCTTAGAGGTCACCTGGCACAACACCAGCTTCTCAAAGATGAGAAAACAGGCTAGTGATCATATCTACTAAGGACGACGGAGCAGTGAGAACCCTGGTGTCAGGCTCTCAGCCGTGTGTTTTCTATTCTCAGGCATCCCGCAATCTCAGGGCCCAAGAGGGAACACCACGGTTCCGGTAACGCTCTCATCTCCTCATGAGAAACTGGGCATTTCCCACAGGCGAACGGAGGAGAAAGAAGGTTGCTTTCTTATTCTCTACCACGAATTTGAAGGGCTGTCCCTATTTATCAGGGCCTTAGCACTGAGCACAGCCCAATCTCTTGCTCCAGGAAGTAGCTATGAAAATGGAAGAAGGTCAAACACCTGGGCCGTTCTGGTACATAAATCATCCTGTGAATGCAAACTCAATTTAGGAATTATACAGGCGGTCTCTCAGAGCAAGGAATGCTCAGCCTGCCTTTGCTTATGCTTATCTATGATGTAAGGGAGCCAAATAGCTTCTGTCACAGGGTGGAGTGCCGACGGTGGTGTCTTTAATACACAATTATACACGAGCAGATCACCGAGAATCTGTCCTCTTAATAAATCACTTCATGCAAAGCTATTGTTTAGATGGCATTTTCATTTCTTAAAAGGATTCGCTATAGTGAGCCTTTGAAAGCTAGTTTTGTTTATGCATTTAATCTATGATTCCATTTACAGAGACAGGATTGCCTCCCAACTTGTCAGAAACACATCTCCTGAACCAAACAAGGTACTGTCTCCTGCCTCAGAATGCCAGCCTTGATCCAGACCTATTTTGGGTGCCTGGCTCAGGGAAATGAATGGAAGCATCCAGGAGGTGGAATTTTATTTAGGAGGAGAGGCTGACCAGAAACAAGGCTGTGAATGTTACTGTGGATAAACATTTTCCAACAGCTGTCATTTCAGTGAGGAAGGCAAGATTTTCAAGCTGGTGATAAGAAAACAGCAAGGACGGATTTGACAGCCCAGACTGAAAGCAGCTAAACTAAACCAGAAAGTCCGGGGTGGTGGGGTGCAGAGGGAAGGACCAACCACTGAGCCGCCAAAGTGAGACTGGGTGGCTGGAATATATAGAGGGATCCTGACAATGCAGATTTCCTTCCCTCTGCACAAGGAAGGTATGACAGTCTGTCTGTGACAGGAGTGTCGCAGTTCACCAAACCACAAATCTACATTTATAGGGACAGGCACCAACCATAGGAGGAAGAAATGCCCTGTGCCCAGACACCTACAGGCTGAATGAGGAACAGAAACCAGGGAGGAACGCAGTTCCCAGGCCGTGACTAGACCGCCACCTTTTGGGGTCCCCGACTTGGTTAAATTCAGGTTATGGACCGCCTTCACCATGCCCTTCTCGCCAAGGTACTTGGCAAGACAGAGCCAGCCACCGGTGAGTCTTTCCAGGCAAGATGAGTCCGGCTGCTTCCAGAGGCCCCAGGCCAGTAAGTTTGCTGTGCCTTGCTCCTCAGAGCAGCACCATCGACCTGGACACACAGGGACACAGGGACACACACACACACATACACAACTACAGGCGCGCGCGCGCGCGCGCGCGCCACATCTGGCACTTTCCCCGCCACCCCAAAGCACACGCACCGAGAAAAGGCCGGTCCCTGCTGCGAAAGGATCGTGAAGGCCCCCCCTGCCTCCCGCCCCGGGAAATGTCCCCTGCCCCCTTCCCTCCTCCCCTGCGGCGGATAGGGTCTCGGCGCCCCCAAACTCGCGGTTTCTCGGTTTCTTCAGAGGGCGGAATTCCGAGAAGAAAAGGCAAAAGGGCTAGACTTACCTAACTCCTCCGGGCTGTAGGGCGCGGGAGAGGCTTCCACAAACTCACTGTCTGGAGGAAGGAAGAAAGCAGAAAACAAAAACAGAATCGCAGTCATTCAGGGCAAACGGATTGAGCATCTGTTACCGAGCAGGTCCCCTAGAAAAGCGCGGGTTTCTCTCTCCCACCGATGGGAGTCCGTGGACCCGGCGGCCAGGCGGGGTTCGGGACACCCGATCCAAGGCGGGTAAGAAATTGCCCAAGCAACTTGCGGGGACAATTCGAATCGGGGACCGAGCGTCTCCCAGGCGCGGGCAGGCGCGCGCCAACTTTCCGCGAGTGCGACCCCGCGGGTCCCCGGGCCGGGCGCGCGGGGCCGCGACGACCTCATCCTGAGCCCTCAGCCGGAGGGGAGCATCGCTGCGTCCGCCAGGCCTCGCGTTGACGCCCCGGCGCCGAGAAGCCCCAAAGTTTCGCGGCGGGTCCGGGAGGCCCGCGGGCGCGCGGCAGTGGCGGCGGCGAGCTCCCCGCGCCCACCAGGCAGGGCGCCCCGCGCGCATCCCCGCCGCCGGTTGCTAGGCGACCGCGGCCGTCAGGCTCGGCAGCGGCGCGCGCGCTGCCTCCCGACTCCCTGTTGGAGGGTGTCCTCCTCCGCCCCCGCCCCCTCTGACCATTTATTCAAAACTGGAGCATAACCAGTTCTAAAACGATTCCTGCCTTCTTGTATGACGTCCGCCCTACTCCGCTGCTTGTTCTGGGACCGTTTGTTCTGGGCAGGATTTTCTAAGGAGTCTGTCTTGCCCCAGGGGAGAAAGAGCTTCGAGTGCTCCCAACCCCCTTCTTTTTGAACCTGAATTCTAACTGCAGTCCAAGCAATACTTCCTCCCCTTAAGAGACCACCTGGTTCAAACAGCGAAGGTAGTATGTCTCCATTTCAAAGGCAGGAAGACTGAGCCTCCGAAGTTAAATAACTTAGGGATAGGACTGCACAGCACTGTGTGTGTGTGAGAGAGAGAGAGAAAGAGAGAGAGAGACAGACAGACAGACACTGAGGAGAGCAGAGCAGTGCTGCTTCTACTACATAGAGAGTTGAGTGGTTTCAAAGCAGGACGCACAGACAGAAGTCAAGATCTGAGAGTCCAAGATGCAGGTCCTGAAGTCATTCATAATCGATTGGGAACTTCCCTCTCTGGGGCGGTGACCTGAATAACTTGGGCAGATGTATTTGGCATTTTCCCCCAGGACTGACTCACTGCTCTGCCTGGGACAGCTCTGGGCTTTAGGGATGTGCTCCATAGAGCAAGACCTCCCTGATGCCAGGAGGAGTTAAGAGGAAGGAAGGAGGAAACTTGGGAAATGACTGTCCCTTCTCTGTCCTTGTCCTTGGAGACTAACAGTGGGAGTCAACAGTCTGGGCAACCTCTGGGGAGCCGTCTAGTCTCGGAGAGACCAGATCACCAGCTGTGGCAGCCTGAGGGCCCCTGGATCTGTGCCAGTGTGTTCCAATTCTGTAAACACTCAGCCCTCTTTGGGTTTTCCCCGGTCAGCTTTTGGTTTACAAATTACCTGGGAGGGCGGAAAGAAGCCACTGTGGCCAGCCATTGCTCCAGGAGGAATGCTGGCGAAGCAGGGCGGGGCTTTATCCCTGAGCCACCTAGCCTCTCTCTCTGTCCCCATTTTTTTTCTCACTCCTGACAGTTGGAGCTCCCAAATTCAAGAGGTGAATGTGTTGGGTGAAAGTTTGCAGGCATCACTCCATCCTCTCCCACCTCCTAGGATCCTCCTATTCGCGCTTAGGCATTCATGGTTCATCACCAGCACAATCCCCCATATCCAGAGCCTCTTCACGGTTCCATTCAGTTTCTTACTCTGATCCAAACCTGACTCTCCCTGAATATAACAGACCACGTTAGCCACCACCTCTATTTATTGTAGCCATCTTCAGACCCTTGGATTATTACACCTCATTCCTTGAAGAGACGGGAGCTTAGATCACTGTCACTTTCCCCAGTACTATTCCTGTGTATTTCTTATTTTGCATATACATAGTGGATTCTTCTCATACTCTGGTCTCTCACCTCTTCAACATTATCTCCTTTCCTTGCCAGTTATCTTAATCCAGTGTCTCACCTATGATTTTCTTATCCCATGACCTTTTCTCTGTCCCTTACTCTTCTCATAACCTCTCTTCCTCCTTTATCTACCTTAGTATCTGGCTTCATTATTGCCTTTTCTCTGTTATGTACACCTTCAGATTCATCTCCCCCACCCCGTCTCTCCATACTATTTACCTGGAAAAACCACAACCCCGATAAAATCTGATTCTCTGCTTTCTGTCTGTCAGCACCCAGCTAAACATGATTGGAGAAACATAGCATCATGCCTTATTTCCAGTTCATGATCACTGACCTCAAGTAGTCCTGTGGACAGCCCAGCCATCCCTCTCCATTTGCTTGCACTACTTCTCCTTCTCCTCTCCTGTTACTTTGGGTGAACTATCTCTACTCCATCTAAGGCCACATCCCCCATTGTGGATCAGATCCTGTCCTCTCTTATGTGGCCTTTCCCCCTTCCTACCTGAATTACTGGTCTCCTCTGTCCTAGAGCATTCCCATCAGTATACAGACATTCCACTCTCTTGACACCACCTCTCTCCCCAGCTGAGGCTCCCAATTCTCAGCGGCCCTCTACAACAAAATTCATCAAAAGAATTGTCAAGGCTCATTGTGTCTACTTTTTTCTTTTGCTCTTAAAGGCAAACAAGTTTCTAGTTCACCAGTTTTCCAAAGGAGCTCTTGCCATGGTCAAGACTGCCTTTGCCACTTCCAATGGCCAGTTCTTGGTCCCAATAGTGGCTTTTGATCCACTGATTGCACATGTGATGGGCTCAGGTGACTTGAAATTTAGATTCCTCTGTGTCCCCATCTCACTGAGAAGCCATTCGTCTTTGTGTTCTAAGAGAGCTGATCTATGGAGGACCTCGGTTCTGATGTCAGTTCCGCTACTAGTTAGTAATTTAATTTCTACAAGCTGTAGTTCCTCTGATAATGGGAATCACATCACACCCGACTCATGAGGTTGTGTGGTTAGAGTGCATAATAAACTAATGCACTTGGAGCCCCCAGAAGAGACACTGTCACGTTTTGAAAATCAGGTAATATATTAGTTATCATTGGATGGCAAGATCCTTTACAGCTGAGAAAAATGGACTCTTTACTTTCTTTCAACAACTTTGAGTTGTCAGAGGATGCTTCAAATTAAGGGCAAGGTCACATTGCCCTGACTTCAGCTGTATTCTCAGAGCTGGCTCATAGGTTGGTTAGATGGCAGTGGGAGAAGGTTTTCCCCAGGGGAAGAGCAAAATAAACGTGCTACTTGGCAGGAAGGTTCTAAAGCCTGTCAAACTCTTCTACCTCACAATGGCATGCCCTTCAATTTGTTCCTACAGATCAATGCCTAATAAACCAAGAGATTTCCTTACAGCACTTCAGTTATTTGAATTTCCTAATCACTCGAAGGTTAATGAGAAAATATGTTTCTTGTTTTGATCTTTGCCTTTGAAAAATATTAATTATATGATTTCAATTTCCTATCTTATAAATAGAGCAGAGCAAGCAATGCTATTCCCTGTTATTCAAACATTTATGGGGGATTGACCATGCTTCCAGGACTGTGCTAAGTACTGTGGAGGCAAAGGGGACAGGCAGGAACAGACTCCTGCCCTCCCTTTGCTTCCCATCTAATACAGGATTCACAGGATCTTATAGAACGTCAGGCCATGTCCAAAGTGCCTACATATGCTTGACTTCTATAGGCCCCTTATAAAGAAATGGTTATGCTGGATGGTCTCTGATCTATAAAGGACAGTGCACAAGCTTATAGGTTGGAAGCTCAGCTCTGTCGATTTCAGAAGGCACTCTCAGGGATGTTACTAAATCTCTGAGAACCTTGGTGTCCTGACTTATTTCACTGGTCAGTCAGAAGCAAACCGGTAAAGTCTGAGACAGAGCCCACACTGTGTGTGCTTGCTAAATATGCCTTCCTGTCCAACATAGAGAGCCCGACCATGCCGAGTCCTCTCTTCAGACTGTTCTAGAAGGAGAGTGATCCTCATACACCATGGTACCTGTGGACAGGATCCACAAGTTCCTTCTCCTGTTTCTAGGGCAGCACTTACTAGAGAAAGGGACACGTGGGGAGAAAGTGGCAAGGAGGAAATATTTCTGGGACTCAGGTTTTCCACAGAAACAGATTACAGAAGGGGCTAAGATCTAATGTCCACTTTTAGTACTGTTTGCTACATAATGAGTTGAATAGGTTTTGGAAGCTAGCCTGGGAACCCAACCCCTAGCTTTAATATTCATATGAATATAGATTCATATATACATATGTCAATTAATTGTTATTATTTAGACAAATAATATATGTTCTAGGTAAAGGAAAAATTACCTACTACAGATAAGTATAAACTAAAAAACGAATTCCACTTTCCCATCCTATCCTGGTCTCCATCCCCAGACTGACACACCATCCACAACCTCTTGTGTGTTCTGGGAGAGAATTTTTTAGGCATACCCAAATGTATAAATGAACTGTTTAACCAAGTCACATATCATACTACAGATTCCAAATTCAAGGCAATAAATTTCTAAGTGAAGTTTTGGTCCAACTCCAATCATAAGCTGGGGTGTGACTATTTTCTGTTTAGGAGGGCAAGAGAGTGCACAAAAAGAAAAAAAAATACAGAGAGAAAAGGTCCTATCCATCAGCAGAAAACAGTAAAATTTTGAACAAAATGTAGACATTAGAAGGATGATGATTCGGTTATCTGGAAAGCTCCATCTGAGCCCTCATTCCTTGGTGAATGAAGTATGGTCTTATAGCAACATTGGCTCTAACTCTAGGACCTAAGGAATTCTTAGTTCCATCTCTCAAGCCAAGAGTACCCTGCAAATGCTTTTGGGGTGGCTAGAATAGGGCTGTGAGCACAGTGCCCATCACTAACACCCCGCTGAGTTGGCAGGGTTGCACCTGGTCAGACTATGGCCACTGCAGTCTGAGAGTGCCATCATCCTCTAGCCAACCCTGCCCACATGTTGCAGGGCCTGCCTTGACCGTAGGCCCTGCTTGGAGGAAAGGCCACTGACTGGGCCTGTTGTTGTCTTCAGCCAGTCTGCTCTGACTCTTGGGTCCCCAGGAGCTACACCACTGCTGGGTCACTGGACAAGAGGAATAGATGAGAGTCTCATACAGGTACAGCTTCTTCCTCCAAGAAATGGGCAAGGGGCTAAATGCCACGTGGGGAGACTTTTTTGCAGCTAAAGTCTGTTATCCATTCCCTTTGCAAGAAAGAGCTGTGCAAATTCCATAATAACAAGTCTGAATGATAGCCAGAGGCTGCTGGGATCCGTCCACAGCCTTCCCAACCCCAGCCCCTGGAAGGACACCAATTTCAAGCATGAAAGACAGAAATTAGTGGGCTGAGCCCTCCCTCTGCCTTCCTCTCCTCCCTGACATCGCCCTTTGCTCATCTTCTCAGCAGGTAGCCTTCTGTCTCCTGGAGGCTCTCTGCTAGTTAAGGGCAGAGCAGCGAAGCCGTGTCCACAGCCCCCCTCCTTCTCCCTGGGGAGCAGGAGCAGGACTGATTTAGGAGAGAAGAATGGGCCGTAGCTGCCTGAGCACAGCAGGACTCTCTTCTGTTATCCAGTCTCTTATCTGTGTCCTCTTAGCACAGGCCAACCAAGGATAAATGTATCCCCACCCACAAGGTTTCCTCAGAAAGAAATTTGCACTAAAATGGTCCTGGTATTAGCTCCAGGGCTGAATCCACCGGAAGGACAATCTCCCCTCCTCCTAGGGTTTAATGTGTTTGTGTGTGTGTGTGT